>CM042861.1:4298390-4320890 GCA_023658055.1 Thaleichthys pacificus | reverse complement strand
CTCCTGGTCTCCAGCCTGCAGTGTTTGGCCCGGCACACTCCAGCTCTTAACACTGAACTCAACACCCTCTCAGAGGCCAAGATGACGGAGGATCCGCATGGATAAGAGCCTCCAGAATGCTGGATGCATGAACTGATGTTTGTGACTGACTGGGTGTGTGTGTCTGTGTGACTGGGTGTGTGTGTGTTTCTGTGTGTCTGACTGGGTGTGTGTGTGTCTGTTTGGGTGGGTGTGTGTGTCTGTGTGACTGGGTGTGTCTGTGTGACTGGGTGTTTGTGTGTGTCTGTGTGTCTGACTGGGTGTGTGTGTGTGGGTGTGTGTGTCTGTGTGTCTGACTGGGTGTGTGTGTCTGTGTGTGTGTGTGGGTGTGTGTGTGTGTACTCATCCCTATGGAGGCGTATGGTGCAACAACAAGAGGATGACGTCGTCTTGTCGTCCCAGCACTGTGACGCTGTGCGTGTTAAAGGAATCCTCACCAAGGCCCTTGAGATTTGAGCATTGAGCATGTTTTGCTGGGAATAACTAATAATAAGTTAGATAGTTATAATAACAATAATCATAAACACTTTACCTCGCACTCACCTCTCCCCGCCCAAAGTTTTCACTATAGCCAGAGTTGGCAGGATGATCCCCCAAATACAAACACATTTACATTACATTTAGTCATTTAGCAGACGCTCTTATCCAGAGCGACTTACAGTAAGTACAGGGACATTCCCCCGAGGCAAGTAGGGTGAAGTGCCTTGCCCAAGGACACAACGTAATTTGCACGGTCGGGAATCGAACCGGCAACCTTCGGATTACTAGCCCGATTCCCTAACTGCTCAGCCACTTGACTCCCAACACACACACACTTGAGACAGTATTAGCAAGATGATCCCTGGAATGCAAATACACGCACACATACACACAGACATACACACTTGAGACAGAGAGTGTTAGCAAGATGATCCCTAGAATGCAAATCGTGACACACACACACACTCGAGACGGAGTGTGTTAGCAGGATGATACCTAGAATGCAAATACACACCCATACACACACACACACTCGAGACTTGAGTGCGCTAGTTGACGTCAGCAGCCAACGTTTCTGGACAACAATATCCCAGCATGCTCCAAGCAAGAGTACATTCTGTACTGTGATGCCTCTGATCTTCACAGCAGAGCAGGGGACAGGGACGAGGCAATGAGTCAGACGTGACTGTATGGACTGCTGCTGGAGGTAGCGTGGAAACAGACACCGTGGTTGTGCTGAAACTAGAGCATGGCCGAGGACAATAGATTACTATGTAAGTGTATCCTTGCATATGCTGTGAGTGTGTGCTATCCTATCCGGGCTGCTGACATCACGTGCGATTATTCCCTTCAGAAGCAGGTGAGAAGAAAGACAAGCTGCGTTCAGCAGGGTTTCAATAAGCCGTAACTTTTATTGCACATTCCTGTTTGGTCTTGCATCGACCTTTCACTTTTCGACCTTGGTCTTAACCCGACAGTCTCGTAAAGAGTTTGGACGGAGGTTTCCCTTAGAAACGGATCTCTGGTCTGTTTGACGTGTCCGTGTCTGCCCATTGTGAATAAGGTTAGGGCTAGGTGAATCTGACCAGATATCTGTGTCTAAGAGGAACCCCTATCCAGGACCATTTAGTTGCCATAACCAGAACTAGACGTATGGGTATAGGACAGTCATGATGTCACTCTGGAGACCAGGAAATAGCCAGGGCACAGAGGATTTCCAATCCATCCAGTCAAATCCCTCCCACTTCTGCTCTCCTGTGGAGGACATGCTCCCTGGAGGATCTTGAGGCTTCATGACACACTGTCTAATCGTTCTTGACGTGGTCCTTGAATGTTCCCCCCAAAACACCCATCAGATACAGATACATATCATTCTTAGTTAGGATTTTTTTTTTCTCTTTTTCTGTGACAATACCTGCGACATGCTTCAAAATCTTCATTTTGGCAAACCACAAATAAATTAAAACACAAACATTCATAGAACACAACGTGACATTTTTAGGACATTGAAAGGAAAATAATTACGTACAGAACTGAAAAAACGAGATAAGAGAAGCATTTTCTGTTTGTTTCCCCCCCTGCTATTTTCTTACTTTTCTTGAAAAAAAGAGAGCTAGCTACCAATCACTTATCACATGCAGATATAATACAACAGAATCAATTCACCCAGTTAGTGTCTGCAAACTACCAATCTAAACTATATCACAAAATGATTCTCTTTAAACCGGCAAACACCCAATTTGGAGATATTTTATCTTATAATAACTTTTACAGTTTTCTCCTCTCAGTTCAAGAGAACACCTACAAACAACCCTGAAATGACTACCTTAACCAAAAGCAGAGAGGACCAATAGGATTTTACTTTTTGCATGATCAGATACCAGATGGTGACTAACTGCTGGAGTTTCACGCATGCCACACACACACACACACGCACGCCATCAATATAATACAAAAAACAAGGTGCTTAGCAATGTGATGGATTAAACACACTGTCCAATTCAAACAAATAAATCTTACTTAGGCTTCAGCTCGGCGGGGCTAACGCAGGCTCAAGAGGTTCATGACGCAGCCAAAACCGAGGTTTGATTCCCAGGGGCGTACACCTGGAGCCTCTGCCTGGGCTGATTGGTTGGTTGTGTTTTTCCGACTTGCGCCCTGTCACATCTACCAGCCCTTCAGGACTGTAAGTGGCAAATGCCAGAGCGGGACGGGAGGTTCGACGTGTTCATCTGCGTGTGCCTCTACTGACAATCTGTTCAAATGTCAGGCTAATTAGCAGCTATCCTGTGACATTTACAGCCGAGGTTCGGCACACCACAGTCAGGAAGGGAAGGACTCGAAGGTGCCCAGAGTCAGGTAGTCTCTGGCATTCAGTAGCATCTCTACAGACGCAGAAAAGCCAGTTGGGCTACTCCAGGTACTCTCTTCGACTGCGAGGCTGAAGGACGGGGTAGGGATGGAGTGGTGTGAAGCGAAAAAAGCCCAACCAAATGTCCTCAGCCATTTCGCATTCCAGCTGACATTTTAGGAAGCCGCCGGTAAATATCAAAGCGCTCTCATCGCTCACTTCAACCTCCCCCCACCCCCCCGTCCCTGCTCGCTCTCGCCACACATCAATCAGTGTGTAAGAGACACACTGTCCTGTAACTAAGCACACTCCACCCATGAGAAGGCTGCTGTGTGTGTGTGTTTTAGTGTGTGTGTGTATGCATGTGTAAATGTCATAACTGTGAGACAGGCTTAGAGGCTTGTTGACCATCTTGTACTTCAGTTCTTACATGGGTTTGAACAGATTAAAGAAGCAAGAAGCACACACACACACACGTGTCACAAGTTAAGGAAACACAGTGTGACAAAACGGCAAAACTCACACACACACGCATGAGTATGAGTCATCATGCAGTATGGGCTGACAACAGAAATAGTAGCCCTGATTGACATGAAATAAAGAGATCAAGTGGATTCAGGAACACACACACACCATCATGCCTTTGACCATCTGGTATCTAAATCACATGACAATAATTCTTGTTCCTCTCCTACACATAATGCTAATTGGAAAGAGAGAGACAAAGAGAGAGAGAAAGAGAGGGAGTGAGCTACGGTTGAATGCCAATCACGTTTTCATGAAGTCTCTGCGTAAAGCAACATTGGATTTTTTTTCTCTCCATTAGATATCCATACCCATCTACACAACAGTGAGCTCTAAACTTAGCAACGAGGAAAAATGATTGCGAGACAGAGCGATAGAGATAAACAGAGAGAGAGAGAGAGAGACAGAGAGAGCACAGCTCCACATAAATTACAATCGTCATGTTGCATTGAACTGTGCATAAAAGCACAGTCAAAAGAAAGGAGAGGAGGGGCAAGCGAGCATGAAAAGTGTGGCGCTGTCCGTCTGTTAGACATTAACGGCTTTCATGTATATGTAAATGACCCTTCAGGTGTGAAAGAAATGCATGTTTGGTGCGAATTGTGTCGTCATCAAAGGGAGAGGGGGTTGAACGAGGGTGGGGGTCGGGGCGTGGGGGGGGGTCATGGAGGTGGATGCATCCTCCATCCCTCAGTAGTCTTTCACAGGGGGGTGGGGGGTGGGGAGGGTTGAGCTGTACCTGGTCAGAGTCTGTCAGTCCCTCTGTGTTGGTACAGTGTGTGTGTGTACACCCCCCCCCCCCCCCCACACACACACAATGGTGACACACTCTCCGCTGAGACACGTACACACCAGCTCCCATCTCGTAACAGTTCATAGTTCAGATGGCTCTGTCTCAAGACTCCGCCAGATCTGTTACAATGTTCCCAGCCTGCCAATCTCTGAAGGAGGGATGGAGGGAGACAGATATAGCAGGGTGGGGGTGGAGAGAGAGAGAGAACAAAGTGCAGAGCTGGTGGAATGGAATGGCGGCTGAGTAGAGGGATGAGAGGAGACCTGGAGAGTTCTTGTTTGTCGTAGAAGTTCGGTGAGATGGAAAAACACTTAAACCCCCAAAAAACAAAACCAAGAAACCCTGTTGAAAACTAAAACCAAAACAGGACAACGTCGAGAGGAGTTGAGTTTAGCGTGGTGTGTCGTTAGCATGGGTGGCTAGCTGGCTAGCGCCGGGCGGGCAGGGGGGTGGGGGTGTTGTGGGGGGGAGCTCCTCAGCCGTCGGACACCGGAGGGGAGACCCAGCCGTACTTCTCGTGGGTCTTCACCAGGCTCTTGAAGGTGGCCTCTGCCTCTTTGCGGCTGAAGGCCTTCTTAGACTTCCCTGCTTTCCTACAGATACGGCCCTGCATAGAGAGAGGATTGAGGGAGGGAGGGAGGGAGGGAGAGATGCATGATCAGTAGGAGCACAATTGTTGTCAATTCACATTCATGAACTAACGTAGACCGTAATTCACGGGAGTAAGAACAATTGTTCTTTACTGTCTTCAAGAACTGTTTGGCAAACCAACACACACACAGAAACACACACACAGAGAAACACACACATATCAGAAGAAAGAAACAACCACAGTCATGACATTGATGCTAACAGCACAAATGCTTTTTGCGTTTCTCTAACGTTAGATCCATGTTTAAGAGCAGAGAAACCTTTTAAGATGTCACTTTCTATCACCAATGGGAATGTCCCCCCCAGAGGGGGATGGGGTTACGTAGTGCGGGGAAGTAAGATATGACACACGCCTGCGTAGCCGTGGAGACGGTCAACCACTCCCGAATGAAGAAGGAGAGACAGTGTATGAATATGTGAGCAGATGGTTCTAGTGAGGGGTGCAAAAAGCCTGTTATCTACAGCTCAGACATGTTTGGGAGACATCTTCACTGACCCAGTGTCCATCTTGGTGAAACTGCCTTTCTTCACACGCAAGTGCTTTTAATAAACGTGGATCTGAGCAACAAGCAAAAAAAACGACAAACAAAACACACACACACACAACAACAAAAGAATAGAATATGGAAAAGGGCGTAGGCGTTGTTAGTGATATTAAAGCTGCTTACTACTGCTAAGAGCTGTACCAAGTTATTTCTGGGCACTGCCGTGTGGGAGGATGAATCAGAAGCAGAACAACAAGTCTTATATTTACAGACAACGGTTGAATACTTAAACACTGAGTGGCGCCCGTGTGATTCATTCAAAGGCCGTTCTTAATCTTTCATCACATAATTCGATTTCCAAAACCCCATTAGAACAAAAGGGTGGCTTGTCAAGTCTATTCACTTTCCGAATAGGATCGTGGATTGCCAATTGAACGCAGCGTGGATGAGGCCTGGATATGATGTGTCCTTCTTAAGATCCGTTTCCCTGTGAAGTTGGCCTTTTCCTTCTGTGATGACGGATACATTGAAGTATCTTCAGGAGCAACTGCCTGTTCTGCAAAGGATCGCATCTGTCCCACGTGACCCACTGTCTTCTAAACACTGTCACATTGTGGAATACATGAGTCAGCCGTGCGACTGGTCGGCCAGTTGATTAGGGCACATTTCCATGACTGAAAAAACAGTAATCGTACTAGTAAGAAGGGGTTCTGGTATAAGTCAAACAGACTGACACAAACACACACACGTACTTACACACACTAGGGCAGACCAGAACATTCTAGATTTCTATTGAAGGTTTAACCTGACTCTTCCTGTCCATTCGTTTTTTGGGCACTTGTGGAACATGACCGTTAGGGGCTCGCCTTCTCCCATTCTATATCCTTCAATTTGTTGCTTAAACAAGGTTTGTGCTAAACGGTTTATGGCACCGGATCCAAACATCAGCTATTGTCAGGACATATAGTATCGATTCCTAAAGACAGGTTGTAAACGGTTGATGTACATCCTGTCTGTTTGGGTGTTGAATGCTGTTCCATTGATATGTGTGGCGAGCAGGGCCTGGGCTGGCCAGTTCCTGCCTGTGTGTCTTTCCTGCCTGCACAGCATGTATGCCAGTGAACTGAGACTGGCCATGGTAACAGTGTGTGTATTATGTGTACATGTGTGTGTGGTGGTGGTGTTGGTGGTGGGGGGGTGAAAGTATGGATAGAAGGACACAAATTGTCCCTGCCCAGGGCCATGTCCGAACTGCATGATGCTCAACTAACTAGAAATAACAGAGAGAGCAAGAGAGAGAGAGAGAGAGAGAGAGAGCAAGAGAGAGAGAGAGAGCAAGAGAGAGAGAGAGCGAGAGAGAGATAGAGAGAATAAGCCTCCGATAAGCTTCTCTAAAAGCCTATGATTTCAGGATTAAAAAGGGGAAATTGAGCTTTAATTACCGATATTGTAGACGAACAGAAATGGACAGAGAGCACGAAAAAAGTGATAAAAACACAGCAGCAGGAACGGAGAGGGGAACAGACATCCTCAATGAAAGATCCCTCAGGGTATGGAGAGAGCTGCAGAGACAAAGGAAGGGTGGAGAGAGAGACAGAGAGAGAGCGAGAGAGAGAGAGAGGCGAGAGAGAGAGAGAGAGAGAGAGAGAGAGAGAGAGAGAGAGAGAGAGAGAGAGAGAGAGGAGAGAGAGAGAGAGAGAGAGAGAGAGAGAGAGAGAGAGAGAGAGAGAGAGAGAGAGGAGTTTGACGGGTGTGTATTCACACCCGGGGAGACACCCGCGGGCCTGTACTGAGCAACGACCCTGTTTACCCATTTCGGTTCAGTGCCCGTTTGCTAACGTGCCCAGAGGGTTGTGCTCATGTGAGGAGAGGCTGAAGGGTTAAGCTTGTGAATGGAGATCAGTCAATGGGCGCGCAGGCTCCCAGTGCATCGTGGGAAGCGGCTTTGGGCTGAGGATTGCGTCACTCAGACGTGTCCCAGAGCCAGAGATAAACATGACATGGCCAAAGTCATGACATCACTGAGCATGGTCTGGTGTTGTTGTTGACACTATTAACCATGCATGTGAACAGGGTGTTTCCTTGTGCACTGGGACAATTTACGAGCAGGAGAATTAGTGGAGCGCTCTGAGGACGTCTCGTGATCGAGGGCAACAAAGACCAATTCGAGAGCATAGCCCGAGTGTTGTACATTGTCAGAATCCCATTATTTATGAGATAGCCACTTTTAACTGAAATATATTTGCCTTTAAGGTCACACAAACCATGCTGCACACGTACTGGAAGTGAAAATGACAGGTTTACTGGTCTCCTAACCCCTCCTGAACAGAGCCTTGACCTGCTCAGTTTAAACTCTCTGTGTTCCTCTCTCATGGTCAAAACACTGACCCTCAAAGAATTGGCTATTTGGCATGAAGACCGTTCATGCTGACATCATTCATTACTACTGTGAGTATAAGTGTGTACGGTGTGTGTGCATAGGTGGTTAAAAAAGACACCATGTGTGCTATAAAGGAACACAACGCTTTTATGAGATGAGTGTAATGGCAAACGAAAAGGAAATGAACTCACACATGCATACACACACACACACCCACACTAACTCACACACACGCAATCTGCGTCTGTGAGGAATCAATAATGTTTTCATTAGCAAACTGAAGGAGGACGGCACTGCACCATAATTAGAGTACATAGCACAACAGCCATCTCTCAAAGCTGAGATTCATCACCATCTGCATCTAACTGCAGCCTAACACCTGACCACACAGACGCCATGTGTTTAAAGACTCTTTGAAACCTTCACGTTCTGACACGGATTTTGAGCAATTTTATCATAATTTAAAAACGATCTCTGGGGATTGGTGGGTGAGGGGGGCGATTCCGATTTGCTGCCATAACGCTGTCATAGCAATGACGTCAGAGGTAACGGGCAAAACGCCAAACAGCCTACTAAGAAGATGCGACAAATTATTCTGTGAACCTATAGTAATAATGAAGCTATAACGTGTAAAAAAAACGCAGTGTCTTTGACTAATTACGCCTATGTGAAAATAATTGAATGCATGATAGATACTCCCCGGTGTTCTTTTCAATGCCCCTTATCGAGCGCTGCAGTGCACCGTGAATCTGAAAACACATTTGACAGGATTGCATAATAGTCAGTGAGGACAGAAAAAATCCCCATACCAGCTGACTACAGCCATCCATCCAATCCATCCATCCATCCGTAGACCCCGCTGTCATCTTTGAGCTATGTTTGCATTCATGTCAGTAGTTTTATCTATTTATTTGTTGAGTTATAATTGCATAACCCACGCTCATGTTTGGATTTCATCCACAGGCAGGATCGTTCTGTCCAAATTAATTCCCGCCTCTGTCGTTTTGATGTCGTTTGAGTGGTGACCTTGTCCTTTAATTTAGCATAGCCTGCCATTCATCCCAACGGTGAGGATTTTTGGAGAAGATACCAGAAGGTATAGGCTGTAGGCAGCACTGCGATGGGGGTTAGGCAGAATAGGTAATAAATCAGACAGAGAGAACGAGTGAACACTTCGTGAAATGGCCGCCATAATGTCACATAACGATTAATCATATTCAAGATTAGGAGGTGGCTTCCTTCCACAGACCACGGGTTAAAACTAAATTAATTCTGTATTATTGGGGATATAAGGCTATGCGATGCGTATTTCGATAGCCTATCCTATTTAGTCAAGGCGAAATACCTAGGTTACGCATAGCCATGCAGTCCAATAAACACAGCTCAGCGTCTAATAGCCTACCTTTAGGAAATGTTTCCAAATAAAACGCAGACGGCACATGCCACACATGCAGCTTAAATGTAAAAGTGGTATTTAATGAACCCTCACCTGTCCTTTCACGAGGCTTGCGGCAAATTGCCTCATTACGGCTTCAACAGTGTATGCGCTGGACCATCCGCGGGGGGTCAACAATTCCATGCATATCGCTCCACCGTCCAACACGTACCCGTTCTCCAACCGGGGGGTAAGTACCCGCATGAAAGGCGGGGAGAAGGGGAAATTGTCGGGGAAAGAGACATTCAGTAGTATGAATTCGGTGTTCGTTTCTTTCATGTCCTGCCACAGGGCAGAGTCTTTGTCCACCTGGTGCAACTTCACATTCCAATCGAAGAGATTGTCATCGACCAGCTCCACTGTTATAAAGTTATCACCTAACCGCTTAATTTCCTGAAGCTCCTTCATTAGTCTCCGCGTCCGAACCTGGGTGCAGTGTTGCCGGTGAGGCGCTAGCGGTGGTATCGAGGCACTGGTCGTTTTACCCCCAATCACACCTCCTCCAGTTTGCTGTTTCTCTTTCGCATCTTTGCCCTGCTTATCCTTTACGGGCGGTTTGTCCTTGCTGGTGTGTTGGTCCAGCTTTTTTGCCTTTATCTCGGGGGTACTCAGGATGTTAGTTTCGTTAGTCGTCTGGCAATGCTTCGCGTTGTTCTTCTGGTTTCCCTTCGTCCCTTTGAGTGATCCCTGGTGATGCTTGGGGTCTTCTGTGTCTCGGTCGTGAAGACGAATCAGACCGATTTTCCGCAGTAGAGTGGCCATTATTAATACGCCGTGCACAGGGCGAGACTTAATATTCTCCCGGTCCGACTACTTGAAACCGTAGACAACGACAACTAGTGTCGCAATCCCCCAGTTTACTGCAACCTTAGAGGGTGTTAGCTGGGGACTTGCATGTAATCCTTTTTCAGTGCATCATCTTGTCAAGGACCGACTGAAACACACAAAAGTCATTGTCATCAACAGGATAGAATAGTGGCACAGGTGCCTATCGTCTGTACGCTATGACTGCGGTAGATAACTGCAGATCAACTAACAGGCGCGCTTAGAAATAGCTGAGCGAAACGTTCATTTACTAGTGGGGAAAAAAATCATTCGTATCGACCTACCCTGTTGTACGGAGCAAATCCGCCAGTGCAACGAAACGCTTACTATCACAGTCGACTCTAATTTCAAATGCTCACATCCAACAAAGCTTCCCTCGGTCTGACCTGAAGGAGCGAGCTAAGCCTTTGATGTAACTGCAGCTGCGGCAACACTGGCTCTAATGTTGCTGAGGACGAACCAACCCCGATAATCCTTAGCGGAGGCACGCGCACACACTCTTCTCAGAGCGCTCCCATTCTCTCTCTCTCTCTCTCTCTCTCTCTCTCTCTCTCTCTCTCTCTCTCTCTCTCTCTCTCTCTCTCTCTCTCTCTCTCTCTCTCTCTCTCTCTCTCTCTCTCTCTCCCTCTCCCTCTCTCTCTCTCTCTCTCTCTCTCTCTCTCTCTCTCTCTCTCTCACTCTCTCCCTCTCTCCCTCTATCTCTCTCCCTTTCACAACCGAACATAGATAACCGAACGAACGGTGCAGACGTGGGATGGCTTCCGTTGCTTGTAGGGCTGAATGGTTAATTATGTAGATCGGACCGAGTATGAGGATGATGAAAGTAAAAGGGGGCAGGGCTTTCGCCGCTTTTACCACATAGCCTAGACTTTTATCCCCCCCAATTTCGATTATTATATATAGCTTAGTTAGATAGAATATATATATAGATATAATAAAAAACTCATACACGATGTTTACGAAATCATTAGTTTAGTTAATGTGTCGGAGTCCCTCGTGAATAATAAATGCAAATATTCCTATGGCTTTTATGTATTGAATTTAAACATGCAGTTGCCAAAGGCCTATAAAATAAACATATTCTATTTATCAGGGAATTAGTCCACAGAGTGTGTGTGAGCCTCTGAGTATGAGCTTAATTTGAACACCACAACAGTAACATCTTATTTCGTTCGTTCCGAAATGGCAATTATAAATAGCCTTTATTTTGCCTGTCAAGCTGCACGACACTTTGCAGCATTTAGGGACACCAGACGTAAATGTGATTGGATGTTACTACGGTTACTGAACATTCTGCACAGTGATTGGCTGTCAAGCTGCCTGAAAGTAGTTTAGTGTTATGGGTGTTCGGAGTGCGGGGATAGTCGTTTGGTTATGATGAATTGACAAAAAACAGGTTTTATTACACCAATTATTACTGTTTATATCAGTAGAATACGTTGTTTCTTTCAAACATGGCTGAAAAATTTGACAATCTCGAAGAACATCTTGAGAAGTTTATTGAAAACATTCGACAGCTGGGAATTATCGTTAGCGACTTCCAACCAAGCAGCCAGACAGGACTCAACCAAAAATTGTAAGTGGGGATGTAGGCTAGAAGATGCGATTCAAGCCAGTTAGCTATAGTTGTGTGGTCTGTATGTAACAACATAACTTATTTGTGTAACAACAGAACGTATTTCTGCAATACAAACTACCAAAGAACGTATATAATTGGCTACAATTTTACAACATTCGCTGCGTTCCAACCTAACAAACATGTACGTAGCCTAGCTGTCGGTACTATCCCTGCTTGTACTAGTAGAGGTTGTGGTCACTGGCTTAGAAAATCTGCAATACTTGCTAACGCGGATGTAAAATCTCACCCTTTGCATTTCAGAAACTTCATGATAACTGGATTGCAGGATATTGAAAAGTGTCGACAGCAGCTCCACGAAATCAACGTTCCTCTTGAGGCTTTTGAGTGAGTTCCAGCTTTCGAAATCGACGTAAATGACTACCAAAAAATTAAAACGTGAATAAATTAGACTCAATTCCCTCACTTACCTAGTTCTCATAAGTGAGTTGTTTTATTTGGTCATTATGAAAAAAAAAAAAAGTATTACATGGACTGCACCTAAAATACATTTGGACTTAATTTTCACAGATACATAGATCAAGGTCGTAACCCTCAACTGTACACTAAGGAGTGTCTGGAAAGGGCTTTGGCGAAAAATGAGCAGGTGAAAGGAAAGATTGACACCATGACGGTAAGAGCAGCTCAGCGGTGGCCTGTGATCTTCTAAGTCCTCCTCCCTTCCTCCTTTCCCATCTTCTTCTGACCACAATATTTGTTTTTTCCAATTACAGAAATTCAAGAGCCTTCTGATCTCCGAGCTGGGAAAAGTATTTCCGGAAGAGATGGCCAAGTATAAAGCGATACATGGTGACGACCCTCCCTCTTAGTGACCCCCATACTGTGAACTTTGACCCTGGACCTTGTCCCTTGCTCAGAGCCAGAGTGGACTTTTACGAAGCGAGATTGATATGTTTGCCTGGATAAAATGAGAATTGCTCTGTCACTGATGGATTAGTTAGGATGCGGTCACAATGCGCTACAGCTGACGGCCGATATGGAGTCAGTTTAAACTTGTGTGTTGGTTCTGGTCTGAAAGATAAGCCATGAAACTCTGCAGTTGATGACAGCTCTATTTGTTACAGCATGCAAATGATGGTATTGGAAAGTTTCCCCAAATCAATCGTTTTTTTTGTTGATGTTTGACAGCCAAGGTTACGGGATTGTATCTGATGTTTGTTTTTGTTTTTTTTAAATAAATGAATAGAATGGTATTGTGGCTGACTAATATTGCTTAATGAAATATGACCCACCTGATGTAAATATGTTTATACCCACAGTTCCTAAAATAAATCATTCTCCAACTTACCAGATTTCTATTATGACACACTTTTATATCAAGCTCAGGGCTCTCTGAAAGCCACAATATGAGGTGGATTTTTTTTATTTAACATTTTTGTAGCTTGGCCTTGTCCCTGATCACTTGACATGGACAATATTCATTGTGTTCTTTACATTTGTATTTGTATGTGTTAATAAATGAGATTGTGATTGAAACGATTCTCTGGCAATTGAGGATGTCTTATTATTGACTGAGAGGGGTATTGCTTTATCCTAGCCATTGTACACAAGCCAGACTGAGGTGAGGGAGGGTCTCAGGCAGATGCAGAGGTGGCCTTGGTCATGTGACGTCAAGGTTACGTATCGGTGTCATGTCTCCTCATATTGTCGTCCTGCACTGTCTGTGAAAGGAACAGATGCTCCAGAACCCAGGACCCATCATCATCCAGGCAGGCCATGGCCCACCACACCTTCTCCCTCTGGGGCTTAGAGACAGGGATACCCCCCCCGACCCTGAAGGCCAGTCCTCTAGGGCTTGGGATGACGGGAGACAATAAGCACCGGTTTGTGATGATTTTGTCATGGTTATGTTTAGGGATCAAGCTCATTAAATGTCTTCCCTTTGTCGGGGTCTTCACAGAACACTTCCAGGCAGCAGTCCACTTGGTCCTTAATAGGTTTGCTGCTGCTCAGACACCCAGTTGTCGGAGGCAGTCTGCCCTTTCAGACCGAGGAGGAAGAAGTGGGTTTGTGTTTGATCCCGTCTCAGTTCCCGCCTCCTCTGCCTGGGTTGAGAATGCTGCCTTTGAAGTTGGTGAAAGAACATAGCCGAGTGAAGAAGGGATTTCTCACTTCCAGCCTGTGTTGGGGAAAACAGAAAAGACTGTTCATGTTCTCGACAAGTAGCTACTGCCGTTGTTTGGATAGATAAATGAATAGATAGATATGTTTTTTATTTGTTTCCTAGACAAATTGCGGACATGAACAGAAACCCATGTACAGAAGGATTATCACCATTGACATTGTAAACTAAAAAACGACTTTTGAAGGACATTGACTGTTGAAATACACGTCAGCTATGCTGTTAGCAACTTTTCACACTTGACTGTCAAATTTCCCCCTGGGTTTGGAATATTCTTGTTCTCCACGTCACGGTCAAGGCCGAACTTTCAGACCTAGAACAACAGGGGAAGGCAGGGATTTGGGCTAGAAAAAGCTGAGTGTAACGATGTTTGTATTCAGCCTTAGTGTTTATATATGTGACCATGACACTTCTTGAACTGCGTGGCAAGGTGCTTTGTGTGTGTGTGTACGTGTGTGCGTCTGCGTGTGTGTACATGTGTGTGTGTTTGTGTGAGCTCCACACGATGAATGAGTCATCCGGCGTGGCTGGGGGTTCTCTTGTCTCTCTCTCCCACTTGTTTCCAGTCCTCCTTTCTTCCTCGGTGTTTCCCTCCTCCTCGACGCACTCAGGCCCACCGCCCCTGGAGCAAACATCCTCCACCGTTACCTAGGTTACCTACCTCTTTCACCCTCTCCTCCCTTTCATTATGGTGAAATGCCTTTTCTTTTTTTGTCTGTTTCCCCCCCCCCCCCCGAGAAAAGAGGGTGGTGGGGAGGAGGTGGTGGGGGGTGGTGGGGGGTGGTGGGGGGGGGGGGGGGAGTTGGTCATGGTCCTGCTGGAGGTGGATCCTGTTCAGTTTTTGATCTGTTATCTCTTCTATGGTTGTGGAACACTTTAAGCCAGACCTACTTCCACAAAAGCAAAAAATATAACAATAAAAAATGGCTTTGCGGTGTTGTGCTTGAGGGTAAATATTTACGGCTGCAACTGTAACAGTTTTTGCATGCGCAGTGTTTGGGGTGCACTTCCTCATGAGTGTCACAGGTATTGTGCCGCTTGTAGGGCTGAACAATCAAACTATAGCATCAGGTGAAGTTCTGTAGGCTGTAGGATTTCACTTTTTAATAGTTCAGTCTATGTTTCTAAGAACATGATTTTAACCAAATCCCTTCTCTCCTCATTTAATTTGTGTCAGATAACCCTCTGCTGTATAATTGTCTTGTGTGGGTGTGCTGAGGTTTTTCATGAAACAGCAATTGAAATGGCAGTTCCTCCTCTGCCCTTTTGGTTAGCAGGATGAACAATGGATTGGCAGCCTTTGATGATATCGGCATAAGGTCTTTGTGATGCTAATACAGAGTGGCTCAGACTGACCGCCAGCGCTTCCCTGAGTCCAACTGACAGGCTGCTGCTGCCTGCCTCATTTGGATTTTTTTTTAGAGAACATTTAACTTTCTCTTCTCCCCCTTTCTCTCATTTTCTCTCTCTCTCGACCTCTCTCTCTCACCCACACCGTCACTTTTTCTCTCGTTGTCATTCTCTCACTCAATCTAAACCTTTTGCTTTTTCACCTCGGCTGGTCTGATTGTGAATGAGTCCGTCTGTGTCTTTCAGTGTGTCGTAGATGAGTTCTTTTTGGTGTCCACCTCCTGTCCACCTCCTGGAATGGTTTGACTTTCCAGCCACAGCTGTCTACGTTTGAGCTTAGCGACACCCAGACCCACAATAAGGGTCAGAAGGCAGCCACAAGCTAGGCCTCTTCTTCCTTCTCTGGCTTTGGTCACCATGGCAACCCTCCTCCCTCCCCCTCTCCCCCCCCCCACACCCACCTCCCCTTCTCTCTTCCCCGCCCCAAAAACTATAGCCTGTGCTTTGTATCTGTGTGTGTGTGTGTGTGTGTGTGTGCCGTATGGTGCTTCGCTGTGTGTTTTGGGTGGTGGCATTGCTGTCATCCAAGCTATTCTTTATGCTCCTATTATCTACTCTGCAGGACAACAAAGCATACCACAGCTGGGCACACACTTTCTAGTGCCAATACTCTGTGTAGTGAGCCCACAAGCTGACAAAGCAACCAATTGACCCATCTAGTTTGATTTCACCTATACAACGTCTGGGTCTGTTAATTTCAGGAAAAGCCAGAGGAGAAGGGTCATGTGACACCCATGGGTGCTGTACTGTGGTATTGGCTAGTAAAACAAGTGCCACCAGCACAAAATGAAAACGATGAATTACCTCAAAAATGTCTTTCTGTCCATTCACAACACAGTAAAGGCCCCTATTACTGTCACAGTCAGCTAAAGCACTCACGACCCAAACTGAATTATTACTGTTAATGTGACGGTTGGGATAATTAGGTGGAAAATGTTATTTTCATTTCTGTACTGTGTGTGTGTGTGTCCACTGTCAGTTTTGGAATATGAGTTCTGTTCCCTCTCCATTCATCCCCCCCATCCCTCTCTCCACTTACCCCCCCATCCCTCTCTCCACTCATCCCCACATCCATCTCTCCACTCATCCCCCCATCCCTCTCTCCACTCATCCCCCCATCCCTCTCTCCACTCATCCCCACATCCCTCTCTCCACTCATCCCCCCCATTCCCTGTCTCCACTCTACCCAAGGGTTCCTATTTAATCAACAATCAGCCTGATTTGCTGACGAGGAATAAGTGTGGGGTGAAGTGGGGGAGGGTGTCTGAGAGAGAGAGAGAGCGAGAGAAGAGAGAGAGAGAGAGAGAGAGAGAAGAGAGAGAGAGAAGAGAGAGGTAAAAGAAAGAGCAAAGAAAAAAAGAGAAAAAAGAAGAGAAAAGAAGACAAGCCATTCTAATTTCCCTCTGGTTTAATTATCTGTGTTAGCAGATAGCGTTCTCTCCAAGTGTTAAAGCGTCAGAGGTGCTGATGTGTTCTCTCTCTCCTGCAGTAACGTTCAGAACATTTGCCAGTCTACCGGTTATCTGGACTGTGTAAAGAAAGCCATCGCCTGCTCACGATGGACCTAGATCCATTTCCAATGCAGCTTGTTCTCTTAGACTGGGTGACTCCTCCTGCTCATCTCCTTGATCTCTGGAGGGGGGCTCTATAGCAACACAAACCCATATCACATCCGTATCTTCCTGTTAGGGCTGAGGTGGTAGACTTGCATGTGTTCACTGTGTTGTCGACGCTGAGAACTGGATCAACTATGATTCTCATATTCAAATCATTGTCTTGTTTTCCAACCATGCCGAAGGCTGTTTGTCAGCCCTCAGGCTAAAAGATATGGTGGTACATCATTAGCTAGTGGGTGGTTAAAGATAATATATTTCGGTTCATAGCTACATTTGGTCAAATTAGATCATAGATATATAGAGTTTAACTTCAACTTTAATAATTTCATGCAATTGTTTTTGCATATTAATGTTAAATCCTTAGTATTTTCTGCTGTCTGGAAATGAGACTGAGGAGATCCAGAAGGTTCTGTGATCTAAAGGGTTCAATGAGAACGTCCCAAATGGACAGATAAATAAAATTTTCATTTGTCTCCTGAACAATTCCCCTGCAGTCAGCAAGATCTGCCTCCCATTGTCCTCAGACACACACACACCCACCCACACACACACACACACCCCCACACACACACACACACACACATACACACAGATTTCAGTCAGGCCCCATAAAACTCACAGCCACACCCTACCTTTGTCTTGCCATTTGGCAACTTCTGTTCCCTCATGTGGCTTTACAGGGGACACCACACACACACACACACACACACACACACACACACACACACACACACACATCGAGACTCAAGACACATCCAAGCACACACATCTCGCCAGGAGACAGGCTTCCCCCAACTGGGCCAGTAGAACAAGTCAGGGCTGACAGAGAGAGAGAGATGACTGAGAGATGGAGAAGAGGGTTTGCAATGGCCCTGTTCGTTGGCCATGTGCAGGACACCAGTGGTAGGGAGACAGGGGAAGACCAGGCACTGGGGTCTGGGGATTCTGGACCTCTGGGGAGGGAGGCTGCGCTGGTGGGGGGGGACTTTGTGGGGGATGTGAAGGTCGTGTGTGTGGGTGGGTGTGTGGAGGGCCACATTAGGTTTGCCCCTTGCAATGGGCATATGTGTTTAGGGGTCGTGTGCCTGCGTGTGTGTGTGCTGAGGGGGGATGCTGAGATGAGGTTGGCCCCGGTATAATGAGAGCACGACTGTGTGTGAGTGTGTGTGTGTGGTACGGGGGGTTCGTGTGTGTGTGTGTGATTGTGGCCATATTGTTTCCGGCTCGTGCTGAGGTCTCTCTCCGGCAGCAGATGTGGCATTACACCAGAACAACTGAACCTCATTAATCACTGTCTGGTGTTTGAGTGTGTGTGTGTGTGTGTGTGAACCAAATGGACCCATGTAGGTGTGAGCAGAACATATATGTACTGTATACAAGATCTGTATGTGTTTTGCTATAGGCCGATGTCTATCGTCTAGAACACTGTGTGTGTGTGTGTGTGTGTGTAGGAGCTCCATGTGTGTCCCACATGCTGACCACACCCCTTTGGGATTTCAGGGCATGTGTGTGTGGACCAGCAGTCTCATTCAAAATCTATCTGGGAGGTGGTTAGGTGACCCCACTGTCATAAAGCCATCAAACACACACACATACCCCCCCCCCCCCCCACACACACACACACACTCACACACACACACACACACACACGCACGCACACACACACACAGGAGAGTCATAACTCCTCTCTCTCTCTGTCCATTCCCCTCGTTATCTCAACGTTGAGGACTGGGCTGACAAGACTGAGCCAAGGCTGTAACTAAGGTACACACTGTTCACCCTGGGAGTCTCTTCATTCTGCTGAATAGCCTTTTTTCTTTTCTTCCTCCTGCAATAACCATGGAGACACACACACACAAAAAAACTCCTCTTCATTTACCTCTTGAAACAACCATAGTTTTAATTCAAGGGAATCACTCAGGTCCAGTTCCTCACTCCACACTCGAGCCCACACACTCGCACGATTCCACCCTCCGAAGACTAGCACCGCCTCCCTCCCAGGTCCCCGAAGAGCTGACGAGACCAGACAACGCCGCGTGAACAGAACCAATTTCAAAACACACCGCACATGCAAGTCAAATCATCGTTCCCCAGCACTCACAAAGGAGACTCCTGGGTGACGCCCAGGCACACTCTCTCACCCCCCTTTACGCCCGGAGAAGGGGAGAGAGGTAGAGGTTGATTATTACTGCGGTGGATGGAAATCAAGGAGTTCCTACTTTCATGTTCATCACAAGCACTAGATCAGCTTTTGCTTTACTATCTGCACACATACAAATCTTGTGATCCATTTCTCGAAACACTATGTGCTCTTGCTGTAGCCTATATTGTGTACCGATGATGTCATGTACAGAGCATCACCGCCAGCGCTAGCTACTCTTTACATTGAGCACTGACATAGATATCAGTAACCATGCAACTACATAGCCAGTAGAACGGTTGCATGGTTGTTGGTGCAACATTGACGTCAAATGCTGTTGTATCCTCGTGTCCCGCCAGCCCTGCACATCCACCTGAATGACTCACACCCACACCGCCTCTACCCACATCCACCCCCACTACAACACGCAAGCACGGCCCTTCTGGACTCCACACGGACGAGTATCTTCGCATGATTGGACCATTTCGACCCACCTGGGCTCTAGTGTCCATGTCATCGCGCTCAGTACAGCCTGAGCCTATTAGTGTTCCCAGTGAGAGCACACTGGAGAGATGTGTATGGAAATAGCCTTCTGCTGGCAGTGCTGGCTGGACGCCCCATGTGGGACACACAGATGGGCTGGCAGAGGTGCTTAAAGCAGGGAACACACCCACACAGCCACCCCTCCACACACACCCGCACACACACACACACACACACACTCTCACACACTCCCTCCCACAGTCCTGTGTAGTGGAGTTGGTGATCCAGGCTTGCCGAGGTGCTCGTGTCAGCACGCTGCGTAACAACACTGTCCCCGGCAGCGGCCAAACCAGCGGCGTGCCAGAGCGCCGCCCCCGCTGCCTCAAGGTTGCCGTGTTTCGTGCTGACACTTGCTGCTGGCCACACGCACACCTACGCACTGTACACACACACACACACACACACAGAGAATAAGCTTCTGAGCAGGGTAAATATAGCCTCTCCCATCGTCATCGAGACAGGGTTAAGAGCCAGTTGGTCAGTGCGTCGGCGGCGGGGTAAGCTGGTGTATTTACACCCTGTTCCCCGTGGCTCTCAGACAGACGATGTGTATCCTGACTGGCCAACGGGGGGGGAGGGGGGGGGGGTTGGGGCAGGACACGGTCTGTCCTGGGTTAGGGTTAGTAATGAGCTGTGTGTGTGTGTGTGTGTAGGGGTGGGTGCAGTGTGTGTGAGAGACTCTGAATCACCTCCATCAAACATTCAGCGTTGTTGTTGGCGTGTTTGGCCCAATTCCCCCCCACTCTAGCCACACACTTCCTAGGAGGAGCACAGCAGGGGTGTGAATGAGGGCTGGCGGAGCGGAGGTCGGTCATGACCACACGGGGTGCGGAGGGGAGTCTCCACTTGCCATCTCCGGGGAGAGACGGAGGCTGCGTTTGGGGAGAGGGGTCCCCCGAGGTTTTGGAATGGGTCTAGTGGGGAGGGCAGTTGTTGGTGGTGGGGCGGTGGGTGATGGGGGTTGGGAGGTGATGGGTGTTTGGGGCGGGGGTTGGGGGGGGGGAGTGTGGATCAGGGAGATGCTGGAGAGAGGCAGCAACACCTGCTCGCGGAAACGATGCATGCAGGCTCAGTGGCGTGCAGGCCCTCATCCAAGTGCTTTGCTCCGGGTTCCATGATGCATGACGAGGTTCTTTTCTTCGTGTGTGTGTGTGCGTGCGTGTGCGCGTGTGTAGCCGTATGTGTGCACGTGTGTCGACGTGCGCACGTTTTCATTTACCAGGGGGTGCACACAAAATGACCAAGAGTGGCATGTGTAATTGTGTCGCTGCGTAGTTCTTGGTGTGGTCTCAGGAGAGGGGGGGGGGAATCAAGGGGGAAGGGGTGTGTGTGGGGGGGGGTATAGATATAAAGGAGAGGGGGGGGCTGCGGGGGGATTGTGGGGGGGAGGAAGTGCAACGAAGCTGGCCAAATTTGGATTGGCAGAAAAGTGCTGACTTTTCCTACGCAGTCAGCGATTCGTCTCCACGGTGGAGACTTGCAGAAATGAAAAGAGGGTGGTAAAGGAAGGAGAGGAGGAAGGACGGAGAGATGGTAGAGAAGGGAGAGAGAGAGAGAGAGAAGGGGGCCGGAAGAAGAAGTGAGACAGGAGAGGAGGTGTGAGAGAGAGAGAGGGTCATGGAGAAAGTAAGGAGAAGGTGGAGGAGGAAGGAGGTAGAAGAGGTAGAGAGGGAGAGGGTAGAGCGGGAGGAGAGAGAGAGAGAGAGAGAGAGAGAGAGAGAGAGAGAGAGAGGAGAGTGTATGCTAGGTCTGTTCCCATCCATACAGAACCTTTCAGAACCGTGAACTCAGCACAACACAGGCTCATCCTGTAGTTCTGGGTCTACTGTCATTGTGATTTATGAACAGTGGATTGGATGCAAACATTCACCTTATTTGCCTTTCACAGATTTGGGGGTATAATGGGATATACTCCTTGTTATACTGCTTGTTTGATTCTGCCGTTTTATTACTGCTTATCAATCTCTGCTTTTAATGATGTGTGCTTGTGTGACTTGAACTGCCAAACTCTGACAGACTTACCTTACGCACTTTTAATAAAGACATTTGATTGCATTGAGTTTATTGATTCCCAGGTTTCCATCACACAGTTGTACACATAGACACCCATAGAGATCACACACACAGTCACACAGTCACAGGCACACATAGATACTGTAGGTATTACACATATTCCTGTCAACCCAATTTGAACCTTACATTCGTCGCGCTTTACGTTGTAGTCTTTTACTAGACGAGCTAAACGGGCCCAAAATAGCTTTCGCGTGAGTCACAGTTTTCAAACACCAAACCCACAACAACATCCGTGACGACCCTGTTGTGTTGCTAAGTGTACTAAGTAAAGCCGGCCTCGTCCTCTTGTTCGGAGTAAACTTCTTTATTTAGATCATCCTCTTCCTCTCCTGCTGGCTGCTGAGAGCACTCATTCAGGATGAAGATGGGATTAAAATGGGATGTCATCCACCCCCCTCCATGGGACTTTCCAGGAAGAAGACTGACCAACAGGATGAATCTGTGTGTGTGTGTGTGTGTCCATGTGTGCTAAAACATCACTGCCTGTCTATGTGTTCCACATGTAGCAACCAGCCACTACAGGGCTATTTCCGTACACCTCTCCAGTCTATGTGGAATGAACTGAATGAAATATATTTTGATTAAACTACTGTCCTCTCTAATTTATGTTTTCAGGTTGGATGTCTGTTGGGGAGTGCACCTGATGCAGGCAGACATTCTTTTTACAACTGTATGACACATTGCTATACTAGGAATCAATTTGGAAGAAAATACAACTGTTTGTATTTACACGTTGCTGTGATTAGATATATCACACATATCCGTTTTGGGCCCACCATGTAACAGGCACAGTAAAGCAGACTGCAGTCATAGTTCTGGTCCATCTGTTAGCTTACAAAAGCTATCTGCTGTAGTAATCTCTCTCTACTGAAATCATGCTCAACTAGCTCACTAGCACTAACCTTGTTAGCATAGTTAGCATTGTTAGCTACTGTAAGTTAAGGGGATTTGGAGAGTGAAGGGCAATGCCCGTCTCAGTCCCAGGCATGTGTTTATA
>CM042861.1:4275890-4293390 GCA_023658055.1 Thaleichthys pacificus | reverse complement strand
GCAGCCTCTGACATTGTTCCACTGACTACAGTGTGATGATGTCATGGGTTCCCACTCTCCCCGATGAGTCACCCGGGTGGCTGAGCTGCAGGGTAACCTTGACAACTCCCCGTGGGCGCCGGGGGTCAAAGACCAGAGGCCAAACGCTCACTGCATCTGTCACTATGGCAACCAAGGCCACTGACATCGTAAGTGCGCCCCATCATGTTCACGACGCATGCCAGCCTTCAGGTGAACATCAAAACGAACCAAGGAAAGCCCCCGGCCCCATGACATCACCCCACTGTGACCCACCTCGACAATACAACTGCACGATGCACATCTCTCTCTCTCTGCAGGGGGGCTGCAGGAGAAAAGGCATGGCGCCATGAAAAAGAGCGGGAGAAAGAGAGGAAGGAAGGAAGGAAGGGGAGGTAAAAGATGACGCACGGCTGGGTCTGTCGCACGGCTTTTAACTCCTCATGTGCCGTACCGAGCGGTCCGTCATGGAGTCTTCATGCATTGGAAGCAAGCAGGAGAGGAGAGAATACAGGATAAACACAGGAGAGGGGGAGAGAGGAGGAGGCAGTGTGGGAGGGGAGGGAGGTAAGGAAGGGGGTTCAGAAAGAAGGGCTCCAATTAGGAGAAGGAACATTCTGTCAATGATGGGAGACATTTAACTCTTCAGATGCCTCGCTGAGAGGATTTCTATAGGGAACTGGGGAATGTATGTATTTAGCAGCAGGTGACAGAGAAGAGGTCCAGAAATAAATCATTTCTCCAGATGGTTCCTGATGAACAATCACCGTCGTGGAAACACGACAGAAATAACACTCTGCTGAAGCTCGCCACATCTGTCAGAGATGACACACAAATTCCTACTTCGTTTTACGCTACCGAATCATGAATTCCACTTTGTATAATACTAAAGACCAGATAAGTACACTTTAGCCCACGTTTCAGTTTTTTTGCTTGGCGAATCTTGGCTGAAATAGGAAAACTAGATCATCTCTCTGTTTTATGCAGGCACATCGCTATCCCCCGGCACCTCGTGATTGTGTATTCTGCTCTCGTGTACGTTCAGATTAGCCTTTCCTTCTCCCTAACTGCCTCCACCTCTCTCTCCTCTCCTCCGTCTGCACCTCCCGCTCTCCCCCGCTCCTCTCCTCTTCCAGGTGGGACGGCAGCTCTTCCCTTTTGGAAATGATTGTATTCAGTGAGACCCGAGGGACTATAAGACGTGCCCTCCTGATGTATTTCTCTGGGGTGTGATGGGACTGTGTGGGATGATGATGGGAGAGAGGGGGAGGTTGAGCAGGGAGCGGGGTAGAGGCCATCATAAAAAAAGCTTGGCCCGACCATCCGTCATGTGTCAATCGCCCTGGACTCATTGTGTCTGCCTGATGCAGTGGCGTCCACCTGTGAAGAGCTACACTGTGCAGACTCTTTCCATGGCTTCCTAAAAGTGACTGAAAACCATGTTTGTTGATATTACTGTATTACCGAGGTCACCTGTTTCGGAGTACGGGTGAATCTCTGGGTCGCTGCGTCTGTGTCTGTCACCATCTCCATAACGTGTTGTTTGTTTATTGGACTGTTTCTCTTGTCTCGTCCCTCTTGTCCATAATATGAGATCGATCATATGATATATCTTCCAGCGTTATATGAGATCTGCCAGTCGATCCTTTACCCTGTCCTGATGTAATATGCAGTGTAAGATTAGATAAAGGGTGTGTATAAAGGAGAGAGGGAGAGACGGAGAGAAACAGAGAGACCGGTATGAGTAACACTGAGTAATGCTCATGCATAATTTAGTCGAGGGTAGGTTAATCTTTGATGGCGTCTGAAGAGGCAGAGGCCAAGGGTTTATTTCGGAGTCTCCTTGGAAACTCTGGGTTCAGCCGCTGGTCTCCTTCACTGACGTGGGCTCGCTGTCTGCCGTCGTGATAGTGCTGAAGGGAAGTCACACACCTAGGTCATGTTCAGTACCTTCTGCGTCTGGTCTGCAGTCCTCTCCAATGCATAGGCCCGCTCTATGATGACGTATAGGTGGAGGGAAGCAAGTGTGCTCTATATACTATATATACACCCACAGAAGGGCTTTGGTGGAACACTAAATCACTGTAACCTATATCCTTAACACATACAGAGCTGCACACTTACTAATGCACAGCCCATGCAGTGCTCTCCTTTCATCACATACACTGACAGCCTATTAGTGCACAAAACATTTTGAGATTTGATGCGTTGAAGAAATCTAATTTATTCTAGAATATTTATCCTGACTTTCTGATTACCCCCTAGAAATAGCACACCACATTGTAGGGCCCAAGGTAATGTCAATTATTTCTCAGTTCACTGGTCCCTACTAGAGTAGTTAAACAAGATCACACACGCACACACACCTCTCAGGAACAGAATGTTTGACTTGGATGAGAGTGTGCAACAACTAGGAACGCAAAATATCTATTCTATTGAATCTGGCCAGCTTTCAAAACTTTTCCAAATATGATTTATAAGAAAATATGTTTAAACTCTGGTATAATTACTGTAAGTCATTGGATGACACAGACTTGACATTTGCTTTTACATTCCAAACTCAGACTTTCGAAAATTGAAGCAAACAGAAAGTATTTTATTGCTATTGAGTGGATGACCTTGTTCATAAGCTATTCAGGGCCTATTCAGTTTGTTTGGAAACTAAATGTTCAAGCAATATTCAATAAAGGTCCACACACAATTTTTTTCATTTGCCCCTTGGTCTGTTCCCTCACCTAATTCTGCCTCAGTGAGTCTGCAACGCGATTAACTTTTCGAAATTGTCATTATTTTCTCAAGGCCTGACTTCACCTCTCTGCTGGTTCTCATTTGTAGGAGTTTCTCTCTTTTGACTCCACAGTGTGTGAATCATCTTTCTGTCAGCTCAAAAGCAGAGCATTCAGTTGAATTGGATTTTTTTGGACTATGCTTTGGCTCCTAATCAAGTGTTCTGCCCCAGACCCCACTCCAGCAGCAGACCCGGAGGTGCCTTCAGCTAACTGCATCATCGCCAGCACAGCTCCAGAACGAGCTCAAACCTCAAGGATGGGCGTGTTTCATAATTGTCTTTTTTCATCCAAATATGTAAATATGCAAACATTTTAATTCATGTTCAGCTTTTCAAAGCAAATCACATCCAACTTAGATGGAAATTACTTTTTACTGGAACAAGAAACTTCACAAGGCTTCACAGAGGGCCACAGAATCAGCACGATAACAACAAAACCCTGAGAGAAGCCTGTGGAATAACTCACAACAACTCTCAGAGAGATGAAACGGAAGAAATATCGGAGGGAGGAGCAATTCAGCCCAAGAAGGATCCCCCTCCCTCAGAGACAGTTGGTAGAGGTGCTGGCCAGAAGTCTTCAATGCTGCCGGTGTCAAACTCCACCCTAGCTTTGGACTGATGCTTGTGATGCTTCCCAGAGTTCATGATAGCAGGGTCGGATCTGGCCGTCGCGAGAGTCGGGAGATTCCCGAACGGCCGGGCAAACTGGCCCGCGGCATAATGCAAAAATAAATACAAATAATAATAATACACGGTCGTGGGCCCAGTCTGCATTTTCAAAGTCCCGGGCTGTTTTTTCAGTCCCAGTCCAGACCTGCATGATAGAATGTAATCTTTGTCTGTTGACCTGTCTTTCGATCTTTTCCTGTGTCAGCAATACTGGATTCTAGTACTGTGTTCTGTTCTCTGTTGGACAAGCTCCAACGCTTTCTCTCTCTCTCTCTCTCTCTCTCTCTCTCTCTTCTCCTCTCTCTCTCTCTCTCTCTCTCTCCCTCTTCTTCTCTCTCCTCTCTCTCCTCTCTCTCTCTCTCTCTCTCTCTCTCTCTCTCTCTCTCATTTGAAACCCATCTCTCTCTGATGGTTTGGGCTCCCATAGCAACCGGTAGGCTCCACCCAGCACATCCAGGGGAAGTTAATAAACTGCCCACGGGGGACGTCAATAAAAGATGCGCAACATGACCTTTTACTCTCCTGTCGGAGGGGAAGAGGGGGAAGATGGTCAGAACTGGGATAAGGGTGAGGTTGAGGGGGAGAGGGGAGGAGGGATGGAGAGGGGAGACAGATGAAAGGGATGGATAAAGGGGGGATGAAGGCCAGGATAAAAGACGGCAAAGGGAGGACAGGGACGAGCGGAGAAGAGGAGGGGAGGGGGGAAGGGTATGAATAACCTCATCCTTTCTTCCGAAACAGATGGTGACTCCTAATGTCTTTTGCTGTAGAAAGGCTCTCAAGAGAAGCCCTTATCTGCCAACCAGAAAACAGGACAGACGACTTCCAGGAATGCCAATACATTCCTCTGACAACCTCCCCTCCTCCCCCTATGCGGGTCACACAGTGTATGTGTGTGTGTGGCAGGATTTGTAGTTGTGTGCGCACCTGTGTGTGTGTGCGTGTGTACTGGACAAGGTCAACACCACATAACTTTGACGGCGTGTGTGTGCGCGTGTTGCTCTCTCTGTCTGTCACCCCCCCCCCCCACACACACACACACACACACACACAAGCAGAATGTGTATGGTGTTTACCATCCAGTAAATGAGCATTGATTCTCTGAAGCTTCTGTCTCCCCCACCGATCTGCTACCTGCCGCCACAACAACAACAAAGGCATCGGGGCAGAACAAAGACTGGAAGACAGGCTGCCTGATGCGCTGTGTGTGGATGTGTCTGCTGTTTCCAATACCGCTCTCCTCTCTATCACTTCATCAATGATCGACTGTCTGAGAGAAGGT
Organism: Thaleichthys pacificus; assembly: GCA_023658055.1. Lineage (NCBI taxonomy): Eukaryota > Metazoa > Chordata > Actinopteri > Osmeriformes > Osmeridae > Thaleichthys > Thaleichthys pacificus. The sequence continues at coordinate 4,288,633 of CM042861.1, read as the reverse complement.
GCGGGATGTGTGTGTGTGTCTGCATCTGTGTGTGTGTGTGTGTGTGTGTGCATCCGTGTGCGTGTGAGAGACAGAGACGAGTGGGAGACCCCCCCTCACACATCCTATGGTTCACGGCGCAATTTTCTCGACATCAAGATAAAGCTCCTCTCCTGCCATCGCCATAGCAACCCAACATGGTGGCCTGGCGGTGGGGAAGAGTAATGAGGTGTCACGGTATTGCCACGGGCAACCGGTGACCCCTGACCTCTAAGCCAGTGAGAACACAGGAACAAAGAGAGACAGGGCAGCAGATTTCTGTCTCTCTGGCCTCAATCTCACGCCAGGCCATTTGCTGACCCCAGACCCTGTACTGTAGTTAGCACAGCTTGTAAACCTAGCAGAGCAGGGGGGCAGTGTGAGTGTGTGTGTGCGTTTGTGAGTGTGTGGGTAGGAGGCTGGAGGGGGGTGAGTGAGTGTGTGTGTGTATGTGTGTGTGTGTGTGCAGACCATGCAGAATGGGGGAAACGTCGTCATTTCTTTATGACGACATTCAGCATTTTTAACAATTAGTATGTTGGTTATGGATACTTAAGATGAACACGCCAAGAGTCTACACACACTTACACCCCCCCCCCCACTCACACACACACACAGTAAAGACCAAGTCAGGGTGAAGGACCTGTTAGAGAACTGTGTGTCTCCAGTGTGTGGAACACGGTCAAGGTTGAGTGTTTTCGAGGAGTCGGTGTGTGTTTCTGGGTGTGTAAGCGAGTGTACATGGTGTGTGTGTTGTCACATCTCCATCTGTCTGAGTGTGTTGGCTGGTCAGGGTTGACTGCTTGTCTGATACGTTTGTTTCCCTGTGTTTTTCTCTGTTTCCTGTTTCCTGTTTCCTGTCACCTCATTTGTTGTTGAAGCCTGTCAGTGAAGGAGCCCAGGGCCTTAAACTGCTAACTTCATGTCTGAGTCATTAGATCTGCTTTCCTGCACATACCTATGAGGGTGAGTGTTGATATATAATGTGTATGTGTGTGTGTTCTATATGGAGATTTTGTTTTAGTAAAGAAATTCAATTTCCATTTCGGATTTAACGTCTCTGTTGAAATCTAGGTCAGAAGAGGATGGGAGGCAATGTGATAATAGAGTATTTAATATTCAACCCTGTAGAGTGTTAATCCATGCCAAGTAGGCAAACATTATCTCTGTTTGAACCCTTTTTCTATGCCGTGTACCATAAAATAAGTGTCAGTTCTCTGACCAAAGAATTGCCAAATACTTCCTCAAATCTTATTGTTCTGATTTTGCTTTGTTGGCTCTTTTGAAATAGATTTGTTTCCCTCTTTTCTTCTCCTCTCCTCTGTTTTCTCTTCTCCGTCTCTCTCTCTCCTCTCTGGCTCAGTGGCTCAGTGTGACCCCCTGATTGGGTATCACGGTGGTCAGGTGGTCTATCTTCCAGGCCTTTTCCTGCATGGAGTCAGAAAGGACAGAAAATCCTGCAGAATGGATCGCTCTCCTGGCCAGGCATGAGGTGAACACTCCAGACGCCCCAGTTGCCTTGGCGCCCAGTCGATATGGCTGACCACTGCTCCTGGCTGCCCTCAGAGGAAGGACAACAGGATGGGAGAATCCAGAGAAGAGTTTCATCGTGTGGACATTCAAGCGTGCGTCCTCTCCTCTCCCCTCCCCTCCCCTCCTCTCCCCTTCCCCTCCCTCCCCTCCCCTCCTCTCCTCTCCTCTCCTCTCCTCTCCTCTCCTCTCCTCTCCCTCCCCTCCTCCTCCCTCTCCTCCTCTCCCTCCCCTCCCATCCCTCCCTCCTCCTCCCTCCTCTCCCCTCCCCTCCCCTCCCTCCTCTCCCCTCCCCTCTCCCCTCTCCCCTCCCCTCACCCGCCCCTCCCCTCCCCTCCTCTCCCCTCCTCTCCTCTCCTCTCCTCTCCTCTCCTCTCCCCTCCCCTCCCCTCTCCCTCCTCTCCTCTCCCCTCCCCTCCCCTCCCCTCCTAGTGAGTCATATCGTAAATGAGGATTGATGTTTTCCTCCGCTCGTCCTTCCTCCCCCCCCCCCCACCTCCCCCTCACCTCGGCTCTCTTCCTCTGCATCATTGATTAGCCAGATCTAATCAGACTGAGTCACCCCCTCTTCCTTACCACATGGAGTGGTCTGAATCAGTCCTTCACGTGATTTGTGTGAGACAAACCCATTAGAGCGGACAGAAAGGGAGATGCTGGATACAAGGTACCCACACACACCTGGTCCACTGCTGTAAAGGGGGAAGAAGGTGCGCTCATCAGTATCTATCATGTACTGTAAGGCTGGATTTTAGTACAGCATTGCTCTGCTTTGCTTGAAAGGTCAACAGGAAAGTTCTTGGGTATAATGATCCAATGCATTTGCTTATCCTGTATCTTAGAATGTGTGTGTGTGTGTGAATGTGTGTGTTACGGTAATGTTTATTATTAAAAACAAGTCCAACCAGTTAGATTTCGTTTTAGGGTTTTTTTACTTACGTAACTCAACGTACTGTAGCGCCAACTTTTCTGCGGTGGCCCCAGTCCAAACGACATCTTCAAACACATCCAACGGAATTCGCCAAGTAATGACAACAGTAGGCTACGCAACAGGACACCAACAGTACGCAACAGGACACCAACAGTACACAACAGTGTAAGCTTGAACACATTTCCAGTTTGTTAGGGTATAAGCAATTATTGTGAAAGCGAGTGTGATTGAAGCTGTTTACTCCTGTCCAGTGACTATAGGAGGAGTTCCAGGGGTTTGTAGTGTGTTTTACTAATTGCTGTCTCATTAAATGCAAGGAGGAAGCCTTGAGCAAAGTTAGCCTCAGGCGCTAGTATCACAGATGCTAACACGGCATGCTAATCACCACCCAATCATAAATACATTAGTCGCACACACACACACACACACAACCCCAACCCACACATACACTCACACAGACCCCCCCCCCCCCCCCCCACCACACACACACACACACACACACAAAAACAGCCCCCACCCCTACACACACACTCACACACGCACACAATCCACTTGAAAGCAAAGGACCATAAAAGGCCCAATGACGAGGATATAAGGAGATGATTGGGACATTGGACCAGAAGGTCATCATGACAACAAAGCTCTAGAGGCTGGGGTTTATGACCTGGGTCCCAGACAGGGACAGAGGGGCCCTGGGACAACAGGGGAGGCGAGGGTGACACGGAGGACACGGAGATGGAGGGTGGTGACAGACAGCAGCGTTGGCTTGGAGAGGGGAGGCCACACCATGTTGGAACAAAGCCACATGGTTACCAAGGACAGGGGGGCAGGGGGACGTGGGGAGGTGGAGGGGGGCGGGGCATACAGAGGTGGGACGTACCCAAAAGGTCAGCCTGGTTAATATGTGTGTGTGTGTGTGTGTGTGTCAGACCACATAAACCCCAACCCATGACTGCCGGCTGGAGGGAAATTGTCGAGGTAGCAGGGGGGCCAAATAGAGGGCTGTCTTCCATCTTTCATCTTTTATCCTTTTTTTTCTCCCTACCCACCCGTCTCTCTGCCCCCCCTCCCTCCTGTCTGTCTCACTGCACCTTAGAAAGTGTGAGGTGACAGTCTGTCATAATGGGCTATTCCTTCCCCAGCCGACTCTCCTTCCTCCTTTTAATGCTCTCCCCATCCCCTCCTTCCTTCTTGTCTCTCCCGTCCCCCTCTCCTTCCTCTCTCCTTGGCTCCCCTTGCACTGTCTCTCCCCTCTACCTCATTGCTTCCCTTATTGATGCCCTCCCCTCCCTCTCTGTATTCCCCCTACCCCGTTGCTCCTCCCTATCCTTCCTTTCCCCCTCTCTCTCTCTCTCTCTCTCTCTCTCTCTCTCTCCTCTCTCTCTCTCTCTCTCTCTCTCTCTCTCTCTCTTTCTTTCCCCTCCCCTCCTCCATCTCTCGGGAGGATGCCAGTCTGTCGAGGTGGAGAACCCCTCCGGCCCCCCCTCCTCCTCCTCCAGGCCCCCCAGCCCCACCAGGGGGTGAGGGTTGCCAGGCTGTCCCACTGTGGGGCCGATCTGCTCTCAAGGTGAGGGGGCGTCGGGCCTTGTCTCGTCATCCTGCCCACTCAACCGAAAGGGTGAAATTGTGGTTATCAGGCAACCCATAGATATTTGTTTTTAAGCATGATTGGTTGCCAGGTTCAGGGTGTCCCTGCTTTCATTTTTGGCGATTTCATCGCTTTGGCTTGCATACACACTATAAATCTAACTATCTAATTTAACTGAGTGTGATAATCTTGTTTTAAATGTTAAATCTAGTTTGGACTTGTTTCTAGAAGAAATGGCTTATCTGGTGACTTAATTTAATTTACAGTAAGTGAACGACACATTAAGAAATCTTATCAAGTAAAAATGTCTTTATTGGCAGCCAATGTAATTGTGTTAAACATTAGCATGATCATAACTACATTTCTGTACCTGCTGTTACCGTTTTTTCTGTTCTGGATCATTGTTATTGACAAGGAATTACTCTTCTTGCTGTTTTGTTATGCTACCTACAGCTGTTTCTAACCATCCATCCAATGTCAACACAGCAGATATAACAAATGAATACAATTGAACCATCTGTAATTCAGAGCAGAGCAGATAATTTAGTGCTCTTCAGACAATTGATTGCTTTTAATCTTTTCTCTTCAGACCAATCACCTTCAAATCAATGAGGACTTTCAAAATGCAATTTACTTCATCTTTTGTGTCGAACAATGTATAATCATTTGTACTTCTCTCGGTTTATCGGCCTCAACAACAACAACAGCAAAAAATACATTCTTTATTTCATTATTTTTCAGGCACCGCTTAGGACGCCACTCAGTGATTACTCTCTCGCGACGGCCGATAGTTTCCATAGCAACTGGGAAATAAATGACGGTCATGATCGTTTGGAGAAGTAGTGGCCTCAGTACGTGTTCCTGCTCCTGCATCACCTCTGCTCTGTGTTCCTGCATTACCTCTGTCTGTGTTCCTGCATTACCTCTGTGTTCCTGCATTACCTCTGTCTGTGTTCCTGCATTACCTCTGTCTGTGTTCCTACATTACCTCTGTCTGTGTTCCTTCATTACCTCTGTCTGTGTTCCTGCATTACCTCTGTGTTCCTGCATTACCTCTGTCTGTGTTCCTGCATTACCTCTGTGTTCCTGCATTACCTCTGTGTTCCTACATTACCTCTGTCTGTGTTCCTGCATTACCTCTGTCTGTGTTCCTGCATTACCTCTGTCTGTGTTCCTGCATTACCTCTGTGTTCCTGCATTACCTCTGTGTTCCTGCATTACCTCTGTGTTCCTGCATTACCTCTGTCTGTGTTCCTGCATTACCTCTGTGTTCCTGCATTACCTCTGTGGTTCCTACATTACCTCTGTCTGTGTTCCTGCATTACCTCTGTCTGTGTTCCTGCATTACCTCTGTGTTCCTGCATTACCTCTGTGTTCCTGCATTACCTCTGTCTGTGTTCCTGCATTACCTCTGTGTTCCTGCATTACCTCTGTCTGTGTTCCTGCATTACCTCTGTGTTCCTGCATTACCTCTGTCTGTGTTCCTGCATTACCGCTGTGTTCCTGCATTACCTCTGTCTGTGTTCCTGCATTACTCTGCTCTGCTCTATCCTGACATGCTGGGAAAGGCTGAGGAGGGAGAAAGGGAGGTTTAGGAGTTCAACCAGGTGACACGATTGTAGCTTTTCAAGCAACGATTTGCTTGCTCCCGCTTTGTTACAGTAAAATAATCAGCAGGTGCTTCCATATAAAGTAACATGCAGGGATAGATTTGAACTGGCAACCCTTCATTCTCCAGTCAAAAGCTCTAACCACTGAACTATCCCTATCCCTGATTGTAAGAGCTGAGACAGGTTGATGTTATGGGGGGGGGGGGGGGGGGGGGGGGTGGATGGGGCGATGGTTCCTGCGGCGAAGCGGGCAGACAGGATGTCACTGTGTCCGATTTGGCAGCGCCAGGATGATGGGGGATGACAGGGAGGGCGGGGGCGTCTGGCGGGGAGGGCAGAGGGCGGGGTGGTCGCACCATATGGTGGTTGGGTGACTTCCTCCTCCAGACCTCACTGATCATCAGCATCCAACAGAGCAGGAGATAGAGAGAGAATCTTGTAGGGAAGATGTCTGTGTATGTGTGTGTGTGTGTGTGTGTGTGTGTGGTTATGCGTGTGTGTGTATGCGTGGTGTGGTGTGTGTGGGTGTACCCACTCTCTCCAGACCAACACATCTCTACCAGAGGGGGAAATGAAGGTCATTCTCAACACAAAAATGTGTGTGTGTGTCTCTGTGTGTGTTTTGTGTGTGTATGTGTGTGTGTCTGTGTGTGTGTGTGTCCCTGTGTGTCACTGTGTGTCACTGTGTGTGTGTCTCTGTGTGTGTGTCTCTGTATGCCACTGTGTGTCACTGTGTGTGTCTCTGTGTGTGTCTCTGTGTGTGTGTCTCTGTGTGTGTGTGTCTCTGTGTGCGTGTGTATCTGTGTGCGTGTGTGTCTCTGTATGTCACTGTGTGTCACTGTGTGTCACTGTGTGTGTGTCACTGTGTGTGTGTCTCACAGTTTGTCACTGTGGTGTGTCTGTGGTGTCTCTGTGTGTGTGTCTCAGTGTGTGTGTCTCTGTGTGTGTGTCATGGACCGTGGAGAAGGATCCCAGTCAGTTTAAGCAATCAGAGGGATGAGAGGAAGAGAAAATGAAAGAAGCAATATTGAAGGCGTAGGCAGCTCTTCACGTCTCTCATCTTTCTTTGCCTTCCTCTGGTCAAGCTTTCTCGTCTGCACCCTGCTTCAGTTCAAAGACAGGCTTCTCACAACCATTTCACCTGTGTCTCTCTGTTTGATCTCTTCCACACACACACACTCACACACACACGCACACACATTCACACAGACATGTTTATTTTACTGTCCTAGTGAGGGCCAACAATTCACTGCAATTCAAATTGTTGCCATCCCAAAGCTTAACCCTGAATGTAATTCTAGGCCTAACACCAATTCTAACCATAACCCCAACCCTAACTGTAAGTTTTTTCTCAGTTCCCTATTCATGTGAGGACTTCTGGTCCGCACAAGAGTCGTTAAACAAGACTACACAGACACACACTACAGCTCGACAACAGACAACCTACTGGAAACATTGCATTATTCATTGCACAGAATAAACCATTTACATTATTCATGGTTTGATCTGCGGTTATGTAAGTCTGAGTCTGTCTCCTTCTGTTGTTCCCTGCTCTCTGATGAGCTGTCTGGCATCTCTGTGCTTCTTGTCTGGCCCTATCGTCCATGTGTTCACACACTTCCATCCAAAGGACTATTATGTCATCAATTCCATCTGTACGAGTGTGTGTGTGTGTGTGATAATAGTCTGTTCCCTCTGAACAGAAAGTTGGGATCTGGAATGTTTTTTGGTTTCGATTGTTCTCAAGTCTTTGTTTGGGATACCGACAAGATAAATAAACAACTGTTCTGCTCTGAAGACATAGACATCTATTCACAGGGATGTTGGTGCCACTGGTAATCCATAATTCACATGACCGGACAGTAGGACGCTACTGCAGTACATACATAGTTATGTCACACTTCATAATAGTTGGTATGAATGTGGTGTCACACGCTTCTTTGTATACTTTCTCCCAATCCCTCTCTCTTCTCTCTTCTAGATCTTTCTCTCCTTCTGCCACTCACTCGATTACTTATACTAATTCTTAACCCCCCCCCCCCCCCCCCTCCGCACACACACGCACACACTTTTCTCTCTTCTCCGTCTCTCTGTGTTGTCGTGCGGAGGTGCAGTCATGCACAGCAGTTCTCTCTTTAGGCAGAGGAGAGAAAGAGAGAGCGAGAGAGTGACAGAGAAAGAGTGACGGAGAGAGAGAGAGAGAGAGAGAGAGAGAGCGAGGAGAGAGAGAGAGAGAGAGAGAGAGAGAGAGAGAGAGAGAGAGGGAGAGAGGGGAGAGAGGGAGGGAGAGATCTCAGGTTCTTGTTTTAGCCTGCTCCATCCCTCTCTCCATGCCAGGGGGTCCCCAGGCTCCACCTGGGAGAACTCTGATTCTGGGACAGAAACTCACAGAGACGACCACAACTTGACTTTGCAGATGGCATGTGGCTGTGGATCTTCTTTCTCTCTCTCCACCCCTCATGTTGTCTCTCTCTCTCTCTCTCTCTCTCTCTCTCTCTCTCTCTCTCTCTCTCTCTCTCTCTCTCTCTCTGTCTATTTCTCTCTGCTTCTGTTTTCTTCTCTCTCTCCATCCCTCATGTTCTCTCTCTCTCTCCCCCTCTCTATCGCTCTCTCCCTTTCTCTCTCTCTCTGACTTTGCAGAGTGTTTGAAGGTTATTGTTGGAGACAGCTCATTTTTCTCTTAAATACTGTCAGTGCACAGCAGTCACAACACACACAGACACACACACAGACACACAGACATACACACAGCATTGTTTCAAAAATCATTGGATAGTTTACTCTTTCTACCTGGCCCTCTCTCGCCCCACCTCCTTCCAGGTAATGAAGGTTTCTACATTTAATGTTTATGTATCTGTTTCCTACCTGGTTGGATGACATCGCTTGAGACAGCGGCAATAGCCTCATCAATGGGGGCCTCAATAAAGGAGCCTCAATGATGGAGGCCTTAATGATGGGGACATCCAGTGTGTCAGTCAGAAGTCAGGTCACCGTCTATCAGAGACTAAAGACAAAAAGTACTTAGGACACTTCTCTGCAAATGAACATTTCACACAGTTGCTGAATAGAGCAATGTTTTCAGTTTGGATGAATCAATCCAGGGTTTGTCTGTCTCCCAGTAGCCTACATTGTTTGACTTTGTATAACTACAGTTGTGTAACTACAGTTGTGTAACTGTAGTTGTGTAACTGCTGTACGTACTTCTGTGTCTTTGTCAGCTGAGTTCTCCCCCTCACTGTCCTGTCCAGTCTCCTGTCCGTCACTGGTGTTCAGGCCAATCCCAAACATGACCAGGACATGCTCTCCTATGACACACTTTAGATACTGAGTGTCAAGGGCCTCAGCCAAGCGCTCTGGCAGGAGGTCTGGGAAGCTTGGCTCCTTGGAGACTTCACTCATGATGGTCTACAAGCCATCCTTAATCCCACAACAGAGCCTTGGAGAGGATTTTTTTTTAAACACAGCAAAACAGAAACCAAACCAAATGTGAAATTGAGGACAAAAGAGAGGTCAGTCCAGGACTTCATGGATTAAATGTGTGGAACATCCAAAATAACATCAAACATCCAAGTCTAGTATTTTGCATATAGTATGCAGAAGACATACTATTTTGTCTTCTGAATTAAACGTAATATGGGACATCGAAATTACTTAAATTATGGAGGGTGTCAGTCAGTTGGTCAGTCGATCGGTCGGTCAAGCGCATGTTGTGAATCCCGTTTCTTTCTGGCTTCAAAGAGCATCTTGGCTGTCTTGAGGATCTTCTGGACCTCAAAGGTCTTACAGGGAAACACGGAACGCATTGTTCATTCTGAGAACAAAGAGTCAGTGCGTCTGTCTGACGCACTGATGCTCTTCTCTCTGACAGTACTCTCTCTCTCTCTCTCTCTCTCTCTCTCTCTCTCTCTCTCTCTCTCTCTCTCTCTCTCTCTCTCTCTCTCTCTCTCTCTCTCTCTCTCTCTCTCCCCTCCCTCTCCCTCTCTCTCTCTCTCTCCCTCTCCCTCTCTCTCTCTCTCTCTCTCTCTCTCTCTCTCTCTCTCCCTCTCCCTCTCTCTCTCTCTCTCTCTCTCTCTCTCTCTCTCTCTCTCTCCCTCTCTCTCTATCTCCCTCTCTCTCTCTCTCTCTCCCTCTCTCTCTCTCTATCTCCCTCTCTCTCCCTCTCTCTCTCCCTCTCTCTCTCTCTCTCTCTCTCTCTCTCTCTCTCTCTCTCTCTCTCTCTCTCTCTCTCTCTCTCTCTCTCTCTCTCTCCCTCTCCCTCTCCCTCTCTCTCTCTCTCTCTCTCTCTCTCTCTCTCCCTCTCTCTCTCTCTCTCTCTCTCTCTCTCTCTCTCTCTCTCTCTCTCTCTCTCTCTCTCTCTCTCTCTCTCCCTCTCCCTCTCTCTCTCTCTCTCTCTCTCTCTCTCTATCTCCCTCTCTATCTCCCTCTCTCTCTCTCTCTCTCTCTCCCTCTCTCTCTCTCTCTCCCTCTCTCAATACTAGACCTCTCTCTCTCTCTCAAGACCAACTCACCCTCCAGCCTCCAGAGCTCCTCCACAACCTTGAAACCCAGACAGGAGCTCGATTAGTCTTTCTACATTCCTGCTGTTTTACAAATCCTGCAGTAACCCAGAGAATGGTTCGACTCACAGTAAAGCAATCATGGAGCTCTTGACAACAACAAAACAATGCTCTGAGCAGTACTACTGCTCCATAACCATTGTCTAAAAGTGGATTTGACCCTGTTTTCTGTTTTGGTACCTGGTTGTGAGGGACGTCTTAGCTTGAGAAGCCAGACAGTTACTGAAGGTCTCCTCTGAGATTCCAGGTGACACCTGCTGGTTCCTCTTTAGGCCTAATAAGTAGATCAGGCGTTTACTCTACAAGACTTGACGAGAAGCAATTAACACATTTTAACGCTTAAATACTTGTACCTGTTAGAATAGAATCATGTTTCCTAGCAACAGATGACATCTAAGTAATTGGGACTTTACAATTTTGAGTTTAATAGCTAACCCATTAAAATCAGCTCCCTGCAATCATATTTTCGTTTTTTTTTCTTATTAAGTCTTACCAATTCGGAACACACTTCAGTTTCCCCTGCAGAGTTACAAGCAATTTCAAACACAGTAAGCCTTCATAGATGCCCACAGATCAGCACCTAAAACCAACCTTCAAAGGTTTGAGAACATTTGAAAATGTCATCATTAGTAAACAAACCACAAACTAGCAACTCATCCCTATCTCGATATGCAGCATACTTTTATCGGCTTGTACAGACCTCTGTCGTCATCTTTGATCCAATCCACGGACGCTCAGATTCAGTTTGATGCACCTTGAATTGAAAGGTTCTTCAGTGATGAGTTTGTGCTAATGATGAACTTGAATAGCAAGCTCAGGACTTGAGTGAGACAAGCAGAATTTTGACGTTCTGTCTCCATGGAGATGGAGTGTTTGGTGTGTAGTTTAGAGTTGTGCTCTAGATGCAAAGTGTTAGATGGAGCAGTAATACTTCCATGGACTGTAACTCTGCAAAACAGACAATAATATACAGTATTGTACCATCAAATACACGTCTACAGCTGGTTTGTGTGTGTGTGACTCTGGTTTGGACCAAAAGTAGCAATTGCTTCCTGTCCAAAATGTTAGCCAATAACGTGGCTTGTGGGGTTTATTGGATTAATCTGATACAGAAGACCTTGTGACGGCTCCAACTCTTCTGGCATGTGACTGTGTGGTGTGTACGTGTGTGTGTGTATGTGTGTGAGAGTGCAAAGCTATGTGTGTGTTCCTGATGTCATCTTAGAGATATCTAATGATTGATCATTAAAACAAGCTATCGTATGTGTGTGTGTTGGTGTGTGTGTGTGTGTGTGTATAAAGTATGTTTCAGGCTATGACCATCACGTCAACTTCCTATTCCAGTCCTCATACACACTAGCCATACCAGATTCTCATTCAAGGAATCTCATTTATCTATTTTGTCCTCCAGTCTGATGTGTTGTTATTATTGGATGTTATTATTTATGAAACACATAGAGATATTAAGATTATGATCAAAGGGAGGAGGAGGTATATTAAAGGTTATGGAACACCTGACAGAGAAGTGTAAGGAAGTGACTTTGTGGGTTTAGCCACGAAGCAGATTATTGATATGACCATAATCCTGTCTCAATCTAGTCAACATTGTCTGTTGGAACTTGATTTCTCTCACCATGAATATTTGCCTGATGTGCTCAGGATGGAAGAGGGTTTGACTGGGATCCTAAATGATATCCTGTTGAGTGTTTCATGGTGTCTGGTTAGCTCGAACCCTGAGAGCAGAGTAATCAACAATGTTCGCCGCGAGGAACATTTATGGGGATGTAGAAACGAATGTTTGGGAACATCAGTCGGACACCTTCCCTGGGAGGAGAGCTCTTCACTTCACTTCTCATTTTCCCTCTGCTCTCCAACACACTTCAAAAATCAGATCGTCTCTCCCTCTCCCCCTGTCTCCCCCCTCCTCTCTCCCCCAGCCCATCTGTCTCTTTGTGGTTACAGGCAAGGCCTGTGGGGGTGCTGCATCCAGGGATTGGCGAGTCAATGGCCAATCAGGGTCCTCTGGGGCGACTCTGTGGGTTCTCAGTGGTCGATGGTAAAAGCAGCACTGGTCACCTGACCTGGATGTCAGAGGGAATAATGAGTCAGTATTAGAGAGAGGGAGCGTGAGGGAGAGAAAGAGTGAGGGAGAGTGAGAGAGAGTGAGAGAGAGTGAGAGAGAGTGAGCGTTTGTCCATCCAAGCACAGCGACGAAAGGATCACACGCGAGACGAAAAACCACGAGGTTAACGATGACCATGTCGGTGGTTACCATGGCAACTCTGATGATAACGACGTGTCCTTTTTGTACTCGGTGGAAGATAAACACCCACTCGGAGCTCTGAATTGGCAAGGTTCAGGACCGCCTCTTCACTCCTCTCACAGGTACCTTCACCACACACACGCGGGGGGGTGGGAGAGGGGGTGAATCATGTCACTTGCATACAATACCTCAACCATGACCAGACCCTCCATGTGCAGAGACGTGCATCCAAGAGGCGGAGTCACAAACA
>CM042861.1:4063390-4265890 GCA_023658055.1 Thaleichthys pacificus | reverse complement strand
AGCAAATTGAACAGTTCAATAGAGAGGACAGGATTGGAGAGTCAACACGCCAGTGTTCCAAATTATTTCCCTCGTCCAACAAAGAAAAAAAAAAACTACAAACAATACAACCACAAATATTCGGTAGTTCTTGAATGACTTGTTCCATTTTACATTTTGAAATCAAAACAATCTGAATTAGTACCACACACAGCATCTGTGTGTCATCATATTTTGGAAGCGTTTGAGGCATGTGAACAGTTCCAACTCGAAACATAATGTGCTGAGCTTTCGCCTTCATTAATGTGTTCAGCCTGTCTCCTTAAATCACACAGGACAGATCCCTGACACAAGCCACCGCCGCCTTTGTCACCTCCCAAATATGTGCAGCACTAGCATGGGTGTCGTCGCTGTTCCCAGGGCTCGTCTCCCAGAGCACAGGCAGGGCGGCTGTGGATCCCATCAATTCAGAAGTTGATGTGATCAGTAAATACAGACCGCTCTTTTCACTCTGAAATACCGTCAATCTATGCACTTTTTGACTCTTGATATTCTGCTCTACTTCATATATGCAGTATATGTCGTTTGAGATAAAACAGTGTGCTAAATGAATCCAATGCCAAATGTAATGTCGTAGGGGAGACAGTATTTTTCAGGGCTTGTTCTAATGATGGTTTTTTGGTATGTGAGGAAGGATTGGCTGATGGCGTCGTCTCTCCTCTCTCTGAGTCTCCTGCAGAGTTTGCCATTTAAACCAGCTGAATAATTGAGAGGTAGCATTTGCGTCAGCCGTGTGAGGGGGAGAGAGAGAGTAAGAGACCACATGTGAGAGACAAGAGAGAGGGGGAGAGAGAGGGAGAGGAGAGAGAGAGAGAGGGGCCTGGTGGAGGAGAGATAGAACACTGTGAAGCAGGACACAGATACAAGGTCAAGACGAACCAGAGCAGCAATCAGTACCCTGAAACATTCTCATGAAATATGATACAAATTCAAATCAAATTGGGGAAGAACTTATCACAGTCAAACAGGCTTTGTATCGCTAAAGAAAATGTATCATCGTATTTGATTCTTAATCTTTTTTAATAATCAAGCTAAACGTTTCTATATATATGGAATTCATTTGGGCGAGTAGAAATGTGTGCCAGTGTGACAAGCTATTTCGAAGTGAACCAGTAGCAAAGTAAGATGTTAATAAAAAAGTGCCACCATTTTGTGTTCAGCCCCTCTCTGTTTGACCACCTTCACCTCTAAACCTGAGAGCTGCTGGGGAAACTTGAGGCCAATCCCGGGATTAAGACCCAAAATGGCCGCTTCATAGAGTGGACTGAGTTGACGTTCTTTCCTCTGACCTTTTATAAAGGTAGTAACATGAATGAATACTCTTTTGCTGGCAAACACGAGCAGTTCCGATGGCACTGAGCTGTTTCTTACCCTTAATTAAAGCTGCATGTGAGGGTGGGACTCAGGTTTCAGGCTGCACACCTCTGGAGTGGCTTTCCTCCCAGCTCTGTGTTGTCTTAACCTCTCACACACCCCCTGGTCCCCGCCAGCCCTTGGAAACACAACAGAATTAGGTTACTCATGTCGAAAACGTCCAACGCATGTGTGTGTATGCGTGTGTATGCGTACCTGAGCGAGTGTGAGGGGGTGTGTGTGTGGACGTGAGTGTGTGTGGTGCACGGCCCCAGACGGTACTAAGGATTAGAGCTGTATTTTGCTTTAATCATTTTTGTGACAGATCCCCAAAAAACTTCGAAAGTCAAATTAGGACGCGTGGCGCCCTCTGCGGATGTTTGACTTGGGAGAGAGACCGTCGTCTCAGGGACACACAACCCTGGAACAACAAGGGACAAGCACCCAAAGTCTCTACAATAATCGGCCTTGTTTAGTAGCGTGTGCAGGGCAGGACAAAGTCACTGTAGTTCTCCAAAAGTATTAAAAACACAGGACCACCGTTGACGAAGGAAACACACACACACACTAACACTTGAGAGTTAGAGGAGGATTACCCTGCCATGTCATTGGATCTCGAATACCTAATCCCGCCCTTTCCTGCAAGACATCATATCCTGTTACTTAGCGAACATCTGTGTCATGAAGTAACATGTTGAAGAAGGTTTTGTTCAACTGGACTGGTTTCCTTGACCAACATCAGACTCATAGTCCACCCAGAAAGCATTCACTGTATACAGAATTATGAGAAAAGGGAGACACATTTTTGAAATACTTGTAGTGTAATTGACAACATTGACTTATAATTAGGAAGTGAGATATGGTCATAAGCTGTTATTTTATAGCATCGTGACATTTCAAATGTTTCTTGTAATTCTCCATGCGTGTGGAGGAAAACGAACGTCAGAAATACCCCCTCTCTATCATTTTCATAATCAATTTGTTTACGCTCCGCTGCAAAACACTTCAAATTGGACTGTTTCCCTCTGAATCCATTAGACGCTGAGAGAGATAGAGCGTTGATAATAACTCCCACTGCACCTCTCTACTCCTCCTCTCCTCTCTTCTCCTCCACTGTTCCCCTCCTCTCTGCTGCCCTCGCGTCGTCTGCGCCTCAGATGGGAACTCTCTTCTCTCTCATCTGATTGAAGACAGACGGACGCGCTCTCTCTCCCTCCCTCGCTCTATCATCCCAATCTCTTGGCCTCAGCCACAGGGCTGCCAGTCAAAGAGGAGGAATACTGTATTCTCCTCCTCCTCCTCTCTCCATTCCGGAGGGAATGCTGGGTTAGGGACACAGCATTATGATGGCCAGGACGGCTGGTGGCCCGTAGGGAAATGAACATGATAAATGTATTTGTGTTTACTTCACTTACAGTCATGTTTTCTTATTTCCTAGGATGGCAATTGCGTTTCAGTTTAGTACTATAATATATACCATACATGCAAATAGTTTTGGTACATTTTGAATACTTTAGATGGACTCCTCAATACACAGTTACACTGCAACATAAAGAAGAAAACAGCCATGTAAGGAATTGAGAATGGGATGGCTTGGTTTTATTTCAGGAGTCTTTAGCATTGAGGAGCATTTGTCAAATGAGCTGATGGTCTGTTTGGGCTTCTGCTGCACAAGACAACGGGGAAACAGAGAAGGGAAAGAAGGTGCATGATCGAAGTGAGCAAGGAGAGAGGGGAAAGTCAGGGAGAACGAGTTCAAGATAAAAGGCAAAGAGAGAGAGAAAGAGAGAGAGAGAAAGAAAATGAAGAGAGAAAAATATATTTATTTATTATATATATGATATAAACAATATATATCTAGATAGAAATAGAGAGAGAGAGAGAGATTGAAAGAAAAGGGGGGGCTCAGAGATGCGTTCGTAGAGGGACGGCTGAAGTCTGTGTGGGACTGAAGCTCCTCAGTGTGGTTAGAGCCTGCGGGTATCACTATCACTGATACTGAGACTCAACCCCCTGGCCATCAATATTACATTACTGTCAATTTAGACTGATCTCTAGGTTAGTGCGTGTGTGTGTTCTTCTGTGTGTGTGTTTGTGTGCATCTGTGAGTGTGTGTGTCTGTATGTGTGTGCGTGCGTGTGTGCGTGCCTCCAGGTGTGCGAGGGTGTGTACATTCTTCTTAGCAGTGTGTGAAAGTGACAAGGAGCCTGAACACAATATAAATCTGAATGTAAATAATTAAAGACAGATCTTCCCCCCCCCCCCCCCCCCCCCGTCTGAAATGTACCACGAGGCTGTAACTCATAAGGACGACTGTTAAATTATGGAGAGCAGGGCGGGTGAAAGGTCGATGGCAGGGGAGGAGAGGTGACGATCAGATAGGTAACAGAGATATGAATCAAGATTTCCCGGGGCGGTCGAGTCTGGAGTCAAAACAGGAAAAGTATTTGCGGATTGACCTGGCCTCGGTGTGGAAAAGCCGCTCGATATCCACTCGCTTTGCCCGCAAAGTCGCCGAGCTCGACGGGATATTCTCAACAGTGCTGCGACGTTCACTGCAGAAGTCGAGGGGGGAGAAAGCTCTGGCAGACAGACATCCACACAGACACAGAGGGGGGAACATGAGACACATGGCACACAAGCTTTTTTGGGTGAGCAGGACGTTGTAGGGGGGCAGGATGAGGAAGAGTTTCCAGCAGCTAGCCATACTGTTGATATTCAGGTCCACACGCCTCAGCATCTGTGTCAGCTAATGAGAGAGACTCTGCTCTGTTTCATCTATTCTCCCAGGAGCTGGAATTAGCATCTCCAAAGAGACAGAGAGAGAGGGAGGGAGAGGGAGAGAGAGAGATGGGATAAGAGGGGAGAGAAAGGGAGAGAGAGGGAGAGAGGGGAAGATAAACAGAGAGAGGGAGAGAGACTGAAACAGAGACAGAAAGGGAGAGGGAGAGAGAGAGAGAGAGAGAGAGAGAGAGAGAGAGAGAGAGAGAGAGAGAGAGAGAGAGAGAGAGAGAGAGAGAGAGAGAGAGAGAGAAAAAAACTGAAATAAAGAGGGAAAGAGAGAGAGGGCGCAGCGGAAAATATAGTGTGATAGACAGAGAGAGGCAGAAAAAAAGAGAGGCTGTGTGCTAGACAGGGAGGAGAAAATAAACACTCACTCATACACAGTGTGTACACACCACCACACACACACACACACACACACACCCACACACACACTCACAGAGGCTGCACCATATTGACAGGCAGAGTTAAGTGGGCTGGCAGTATGGAAGACAGCTCTAATAGGTCCCTGATGGAGCCAGATGAGAGGGCACTCCTCACAGGGGGTCATGGGTCAGGGGTCAACCAATCATTATCCTCCGCCTCTCCACTTGACTGCACAGCGCCTAATGATTATTAACACGTTAAAACACTTAAGGAGCGCTGGGAGCGAACGCACCCTGGAGAGAGAGATGAGAGAGCAGGGGGGAAGAGAGGGAGAGGAGAAGAGGAGAGGAGAGGAGGAGAGGCAGGCAGGGAGGAGAGCTATGGTAATGATATAGCCACACTCTGCTGGCTTTATATCTCTAATCACCTGGTCCCTGTGGTGATGCGCAGGGGATGCACACCCACCACACACACACACACACCCACACCACACACACACACACCGCAAACACACATACATGTGCAGGAGTCTGCTCACAGGCAGACACACGCTCTCACAGCCATATCAGCCTAATAAATATTTCTCTTTTGCATTCAATATTTTGTTCAAAAGAAGAACAAAGACACTCTGCATATTTAAAGACTCTCATACATGTCTGACTGTGTGTGTGTCTGGGCCACGTGTTTGAATATTACTGAGAACATTCTGGAGTGTGTGTGTGAGTGTGTGTGTGTGTGTGGGTGTGTGTGTGTATTTACAG
The DNA here is from genome assembly GCA_023658055.1 of Thaleichthys pacificus. Lineage (NCBI taxonomy): Eukaryota > Metazoa > Chordata > Actinopteri > Osmeriformes > Osmeridae > Thaleichthys > Thaleichthys pacificus. The sequence continues at coordinate 4,260,587 of CM042861.1, read as the reverse complement.
ATCACTCTCTCATCAGTGCTTACTCCAGTTAATGCAGGGTGATTGAAAGGTTTGATGTCGAATTATTCAGCTGGGACCCTGTCTGTTTGCCTGCTTCACACACACACACACACACACACACAGATCGGCGCGCACACACAAGCACACCCGTAGACACACTGCTAATTCAGACAGACAGGCTCTAAGGATGAAGGCTGAAGCTCGCCTCAGATCTGATACTCTGATTCAAATGGTTTGATTAGACATGTCTGTTCTGCAAATTCTGAATCGACGGGTGGAAAAAAGTCGGAAACAGCAACGAGGTGAAACCAGACTGTTTGACATTGTAGTATAGTCTACTGTACCTTACATCAGCACTGTCTGTGTGTGTGTGTGTGTGTGTGTGTGTCTGCAGGGGGCTGTAGAGTGGGCTGGTCAGGGCAGCTGCAGTGTTGCTGTAGTCAAACAGCCCCAGACGGGAGTTTAAAGGTGTTAATCCAGCAGGTCACCGCTCTGCTGAGGATCACGGTCACTCTGCCACAATATTCCCTCTATCACTCCATCCTCCACCCCCTCTCTCTTTTGCTTTCAACTCCCCTCTGCTTATCTAACCCCCTGTCACTCCCTCCTGCGTCTCTCCTTCTCTCTCTCCCTCCCTCCCTCTCTCTCACTCCCCCCCCCCCCCTCTCTCTCTCTCTTTCCCTCTCGAAAAGCACAGCAAGAAGCTAATGAGGCTTGGCTGGCGTTTATCCAGCCTTCTATTCCCCTGTGTGTGTGTGTGCGTGCGCGCGCGTGCGTGCGGGTGTGTGTGCCCAGTGTGTATGTGTGCTCAAACTGTGTCTATATGGATTCTTTAAATAACCACCCTATTACCAGAAAGATGATTCTAATTGCTTGTTAATGTACACATAGTCATATTTGATAGCATTGAAACGCTCCTTTCAGGAACCCAGCCAGTAGGAATGACAGCGTTGGAATATCAATGGGCAGAGCGATCGGGGGGGATATCAGAAGCACTCCTGGGGGAAGAGCAGTCACAGGAAGTGACTGGGACTGGAAGGGGGACATTTCGATGTGCATTTCCAGAACGGAAGGTTTTTCCGGTCCATTAGTATCCAGGAGAAGAGGGGAGCTTCCTCAGATTAGAGTCACCTCGGTTCTCCACGGTTCTCCAAGAAGAACCCAGCTGGGGAGGTCTTTTCCCCGTTCTCCCAGCCTCCGTGAGGCACCTGCCTGTTCCAGAGGAGAGGCCCAGCAAGACAAACACAAACACACACCACATCCAGGGAGCCAAGGGAAACAGAAGATCTCACAGCCTTTGATGTCGAAATATCACTTTACCAACCCTTGAATATTTCATCAGATCATTAATGTGGAGCGCTGCAAAGCTTTCCAACGCTCTCCAACGCAAAGTTGTCTTAAATAATGAGGGAATATTTGTCTTTGTTGAGCTCTTGCTTGAGGAGATCAGCTATTCCTGGCACCGTGACAGAATGGTGATAATTCAGTCTTTATATAATTTATGTAGAATGTAGAAGGTATAGACTGGGACCCATACGCTGAGCAATAATATATTCTGTTTCGGCAAGGACATGCAGTGTGACACCTGACACACACACCACACACCACACACACACACCTGACAGCCTTAGTATTGTAATAGTCATTAGGGCTGTCTGACAGTGTCTGCCCTGCTGTCTGGGTGGGAGAAGAGGGTAGGTGGGTGGTGGGAGAGGAGGAGGGGGTTGGGGGGTGGGGGGGGGGGGGGGGACCGAGGCATCGTCTTGACAACAGGTCTGCTCCGCACCCCCGGCCCTCCTGTGACAATACTAATGTATGAATATTATCATTCAGCAGCGCAGAGTCAGGGGGGTGTGAGGACCTGAACAGGTGACAGCTCTAATTACCCACCGCTTGACCCAGCTGCCGCGCACAGACGGCTGAGGTACGCGTGCGTGTGTGTGTGTGCGGTGTAGATGTGTGTGTGTGTCGGGGGGGGAGTGAGTTGTGTCCATGTGTCTGTGTGGTGTGTTCAATGTGCTTGCGTCGTCATGAGAAGGTGGAAAGTTTGGTTTCAAAGTCTGCCCATAAACAAGACTCTTAGCAAATAAATGATGAGATGAGAAAAAACGGAGGGAAAGATAAACAGCATGAATAAAACATACGGAGGGTTTGCTTTACTCTCCTTCGACGCTCGTCTGAACGCGATGGGCGGAGATCTACTGGCGAGGCAGGAATGTGCGTGCGTATGGCTGCCTGGGTGATGATAGGAGATGATATCAGCATATGAATGCCGAATGCAGTGCAGCCATTGAGCAGCAGCGCATGGATCTCCATAGAGAACATATGGACCACATGACCCCGCGCTCACCATCCCAGGCCACGATGGGGGTTTCCACGCCAACACCGGAAGGAACACGACTGGGACACTACTCTCACTCAGTCACATGTTCACGTGTGTAAGAACCTCGATGACGTTCATCATCGTCAGTAAATGTCTCTTAAATTCCAAGAATAAGCTGAGTCCGACCACATCAATTCACGGTGAGAGATCTAGACAAAATTGTCAAACAAACTCACAATAGAATGAATTGGGAGGGTGTGAAATCTACAAGAGTGGAGTACTGTACAGTCGAGCAGAGCACAGTAGAGTACAGTAGAATTCGGGAGTGTATAGTAGAGTAGAGTACATTAGAGTACAGTAGAGAAGAGCAAAGCAAGAGTAAAGTAGAGTAGAATACAGTAGACTCTACTGTATTCTACTGAGTAGAGCATAGTACAGAAAAGTACAGTATAGTCGAGCATAGAAGAGGAGAAAACTAAAGTAACACCATCCAGACAGGTCAGTGAAGATGCAAATGACAACATGTGCAAAACCCTGAAGGAAATATGAAACTACTCCGCAAGTTATTTGAAATAGAGAACAGAGAGAATTCAAATCTTTCCTGATCTAAGTCAGGGGAGAGCGATGAACAGACAAACAGACGAACAGATGAACTGATAAACATGCTCCAACTCCATCTCGCCTACTCCTCGGAGATCTCCGCAATCAAACCACCAGAGATGAAGCATATTGCATTGTTTGGGTAATGTGCCATTTCTACACCAAACATACACCTGTTCATCTGCATTTCGCCGTTGTTTGTTTGTCGTGATGTCGTCTTACCCCACCTGCTCTTTGTCTCTTTGGGGAGTCAGATGGCTGAGCGGTGAGGGAGTCGGGCTAGTAATCTGAAGGTTGCCAGTTCGATTCCCAGCCGTGCCAAATGACGTTGTGTCCTTGGGCAAGGCACTTCACCCTACTTGCTTCGGGGGAATGTCCCTGTACTTACTGTAAGTCGCTCTGGATAAGAGCGTCTGCTAAATGACTAAATGTAATGTAATGTAATGTCTCTCCTGATTCCGTAGTTCAGCTTCATACGCTCGTACAACTGCTGGTAGTGTTGCTGGTGATGCAACACCTTAGGTATGTGTTCCAGCCTTCAGTGCTGCAGTGATGAAGGAAGCATGTGTTCATCCAGACCATGTACCAGGCAGTTTTCCCATCCCTAGTTCTCATTAGGGATGCGTAGTTACTCCTGATGGCATTTCCTGGACTGGATGGCTTCTGCACACAACACAGATAGCAGCGTTTGGGATTCGAACGCAGTCACTTCCAATGTAATCCATGCAGCTTCTTGTCAGTGCATGTGTGTGTGACCGTGTCTGTCTGGTGTTGTGTGTGCGTGTGTGTGTGTGCAGTGAGTGTGGATGGGTGGTGGGGGGGGGATGTGTGTTTGCGACACGAGATCATTGACTTTAGATGAAGCGTTGCTGTAGGGACGAGTTGAAGTTTTAACCAGCTGGATCCGCTGAGGAGACCAAGAATTCAACACACACACGCGCACGCACACACACACACACACCACACATCTGCTGAACCCTGCTGCTTCAAGGGTCTCATATCCTTACCGTTAATGATGTGGTGATGACAGAGCACTGTTGACCTCCCTGGCACTCTATCTCTCTCAGTCCCTCTCTAGCTCTCTCTCTCTTACACACACACACACACACACACACACACACACGCACACACCACACACACACACACACACACACACACACAACACACACACACACACACACACACACACACACACACACACATGGACAACCCTACACATGCATGCATGAGAACACACTCAAACCCACACATCTAAACATACGTGCACCCACCCTGCAATCTCTACACCCTCTCACACACACACACACACACACACACACACAGTATCTCCCTCTCCTCTTCTCCCATCTTTAGTCCACAGTCTTTTTCAGCAGCTTATCCATCGTGACATTTTTCCCTTTTATTCATTTAGCAGACGCTTCTGCAACAGTCGTTTGGTTTGTCAGAGACAAGGAGCCGTCTGTATTTAGCACTTGCCACGGTGCAAGGCAACCACACGTCAGCTACCAGACACTGGCGAACAATCATTTCTCAGCTAGAGTGCAACAATAACATGTCAATGACTGAAGAATGACTTCCCGAGGCCTGCAACCGGCCGACTCGGAGCTAAATAAAAGCCGCCGTGCTTTTGTCCGAGAGTGAAAGGAGAGGTATTCCTGGTCCCTCCTCGTGAACGCTTGACCCTGGTGGGACACTGAGAAAGCGCTGAGTAACGACTGGGCCTCTTTTGTGTGGCCCCCGACGCTGTGATCGTTGACTGTTAGGAAGTTAAAAAGATCGGTTGCAAATTTACAACCTGACATCACCTCCAGCTCCTTGCCTCTCTCTCTCTCTCTTTTATCCCCCCCTGCTTGTCCTCTCTCTTTCCTTTTCTCAGCTGACATCATTTTAAGAGGTTTCCCTCCTTCTCCTCACCAAGAGGATGACAATGAGGACAATACCTGGTTGGCCATTAGTTTCCTCTCTGCTTGATTCACTCTTCTCTTCTCCTTTCTCTTTCTGTTTTTGTTTTTTTTGTTCTGTTCCCCTTGCTATAGGGAGGAGAAAGGGATTCCTTATGTCCATAGGATGCTCACACACACACACACACACACACACACAAACGGTTTGGCCTAAATGAATTACCTCCCACTGATCCTGTAATGGGCTGTTAAACGCTCTCACTGCTTTACAACATCTAATCATTACCTCACACACACACACACACATACACACTCTCACACTCTCACACTCACAGACACACACTGACAAAACTGTAAAGCCATAATACTAGTTAGATGTATAGTGTGATCAGTGTGATTTTTTATTTCAAATGTTACATTTGTGTTGCTCAATTAGAAAATCCTAAAAAGTGCTACTCTGCTTTCTTGACTAAATGTTTTAGTCACTAGATTGATGATTATGTAAGATTTGGTGCTTCAAAGTTCCGACTACATGCTTGTTCTGACAACTCAGTCAAAAAGCGTCATGACTGCCACAAATAAATACCATGAGGTTTCTACTATCACTGCATTACAGAAAATATAATATCTAATTCATGTGTTGTAATACTGGAAGAGGGAAAGTGGACAGGCAATGTTTGTGAACTCTAGATGGACTTGCATCGAGTTTGAAATAAATCCCCCTTGAAGAGTGTGTGTGTGTGTGTGTTAGATATCTTAGGCTAAATTGTTTCCTCCAGGCTTTGAGGGGTAGGCATTCAACAGTCTGCCAAAAGAGCTATGGGCGATAATTAAATGATTCCACGCTTTAAAGGACAAAGAGAGGGAGAGAGAGAGAGAGAGAGAGAGAGAGAGAGAGAGAGAGAGAGAGAGAGAGAGGACCAGATATCAAAAGAGAATGAGGAGAGACAGTGAGGGAGAGAGAGACATAAATACAGAGACAGAGAGAAAAAGACAGAGAAAAAAGGAGAGAGAGAGAGAGAGAGCGAGAGAGAGAGAGCTGGTAACAACTGTCAGTGTTGAGTATGAGAGAGTGTAACTAAAACAAACATGAAGCTATAATATTAATTATCCCTCACCCTCATTATACTGTCCAGCACACAGAGACAATTGCTCTGCACACACACACAGGCACACATGCACACACGCACACAAGGCTCACAAACACACACACACACACGTGCACGCACACAAACAACATTTATCTCTCTCTTTTTTCTATCTCTCTGCATTTCACTGTCTCATATGATAATTTATTTTGAGCAGAACATTGGCAAGTTCTCCCATCACTTGACACTCTAGGTCCCAGCTGACTGGCCATGGCAGATTTCAACCCTTCAACAGAACTATCTCTCCCTTCCTCCATCCACTCTCTGCCTTTCTCTCCCTCTCTCTTTCTTCTCTTTCTGCAACCCTCTCTCTCTCTCTTCTCTGACAGTGGGAGTTGCATACTAATGGGTCCCTCACAGGGGGAGAGATAAGGAAGTCCTCTCCCATTACCAAGTGCCCACCAGCTGGGCAGGGCAAGGGCTACAGCAGCCTGACAGATGGCACTGTTACCCCCTGCACACACATGCTTAGTCAAGCACACACACACACACACTCAATAGCTCAACAGCGTAAGGAAGTAATTCGCTTGGAAAACCACAAGATTCCACAAAGAATGTGTGTGTGTATGCATATGTGTGTTTGTCTCTTGTGGGAGAGAGAGATAGAGAGAGAGTGAGAGAGAGAGAGAGAGAGAGAAGAGAGAGAGAGAGAGAGAGAGAGAGAGAGAGTGAGGAGAGAGAGAGAGAGAGAGAGAGGAGAGAGAGAGAGAGAGAGATTGAGTGAGAGAGTGTGAGAGTGAGAGTGAGAGGAGAGAGAGAGACAGAGAGACAGAGAGACAGAGAGACAGAGAGAGAGAGAGAGAGAGAGAGAGAGAGAGAGAGAGAGAGAGAGAGAGAGAGAGAGAGAGAGAGAGAGAGAGAGATCCTAATTCTAAGTGTGTTATGCTGAGGCAATCTGTCATGGTTTAAGTAATTGCCCTCTCCCTGCGTGACTAAAATATGAAGTGATCTATCATCACCCAGTGCATTACTGTGGAGTCCCACAGCCTATGGAGTCCTATGCGCACACACACACACACACACACACACACGCACACGCACACGCACAGTAGGCTTGAAAGCCACGACCCTCCTCCGTGACCCTCCTCAACAGTTCACTACAATCCAGGCACATTCTTACTCCTGAATTAAACCTCGCTGAGGAGAAAAAGAGAGACACCCCCGGAAATATCTTTCTTTCCTTACTCCTTCCACTCCATCCCTAGAATGCCTCTGTCCCTCCATTGTGCTGCGCGGCAAAAGAGCAAGTGTCGCAGACAGTCGGGAACTGTGGCTGTGTTTTAACAGTAAGCGGAGACAGGGCTTAGGGGCTGGCTGAGGAGAACATCCTATGGTCTTGGGTTTTATTTAAGTTGGTTGACGGAGCCTGTTGTGAGAGAAAACAAAGGGTTAGAGGGATAATTACAGTTTAAGTGGTGCCTCTGGACTAATATTTGCCAGGGAATGAGAGCGAGACACATTGGCCTCATTGATGAAGAATCATTACCAGACTTCTGGAAGGTGTGTTGGATTGTATGAGTGCTTTGTACTGTGAGTTTAACAGGTCAGGTCAGGCGCAGCGTTACATTGGAGGGCTCGGGTTCTGGTACTGTACATGCACATAATGCACACACACACACACACACACACGTGCCCACTCACAGAAGCAGACTGTCAAGCAGAACGTGCTCCACATCATATTTGAGGGTGGTAAACAATCAGAGAGCAGTGTGTAAACATGCAGCTGAGTAAACCAGACAGAGGGCCGTGACTGATACGAGACACACACACACACACGGAGGCACGCACACCGAGCACACACGTAGCCACACACACGACACACACAGTGCACACCCGAGCACACACACACACGAGCACACACACACACTAGCACACACACACACCGAGCACACACACACACGAGCACACACACACACGACACACACACACACACACACACACACACCGAGCACACACACACACACGCACACACGCATACTCTGGTAATGACCTGGAACTCCTCCTAACACAACATCTCATCACTGTGATGGTGCTAGGGGAGGAGCCGAGGGGCTGCTAACGAGACGCCGTGTTCGGAGACGCCGTGTGGAATGCCCCCCTCACCCCCCCTCTCACCCCCCTCACCCCTCTCACCCCCCCTACTCACCCCCCTCGCCCCCCTCTCACCCTCCTCACCACCCCCACACTCCACCCATCCTTGAACCCTTCCAAGGCTGACAATGTCACCCGCTCACGTCACCAGCCCCTCGGTTACCTGCTGCATGGTTACCTGCCCGCTGTTGTGGTGAACGTTGTGTTCTGGTGCCGTGTTCTGGTGCCGTGTTCTGGGTGTGCTCTGGTGCCGTGTTCTGGTGCCGTGTTCTGGTGCCGTGTTCTGGTGCCGTGTTCTGGTGCCGTGTTCTGGGGTTGTGCTCTGGCGGTGTGTTAGGGAACAAATCCCTGCCAATTTTGGTCTGTCAGCAACGTTGTTTTATTCCTTTTACTGTAATGGGCACTGCATTCAATCCAGCTCACACCAGAGTATCAACGTTTCAATAAACGCACTGCTGTCGTTAGTCCTTTTCCATTAGAGCAGCACTTCGGGTGAGTGGAGGATATTAGCGCTGTACTCAACATCTCTCTCGTTTGTCGAGTGATTTTCTCATCATTGCTGAACCCTATGGAGCCGGGGGACTCCACTCCATCTTGATAAGAGAGAGACGTTCAGATCTGTCCCCATCTCTCATCTCCCATCTCCCCCCCCCTCTCTCTCTTCTTTTCTTTCTTTCTCTCTCTTCTCTCTCTCTCTCTCTCTCTCTCTCTCTCTATCTCCTTCTCTCTCTCATTCTATCTTTCTCTAACTCTCCTTTTCTTTCTCTCCTTTTCTTTCACGCCTTTTCTCTCTCTCTCTCTCTACTTCCTGTTCTCTCCCTCTCTTTCTTTCGTTCCCTCCTCTAGTTAATAGCTGATTAAGTCCTGTTGCAGACAGTGGGCCCTAGGGACTCCATTGATGTAACCTCCGACCCCGAGGTGGGGTGGAGGGCATGGCTGGAGGTCAGGCCTGTAAGGGATACCCTCCTCTTCCCTCTCCCAGAAAGGGAGCTTAACGTTGGGGGAAGCTGTGATCCGCACGCCTCTGGATACCCTTCACCACATTCATGTGGTCAATACCAGCCAAAGAGCAAACTCCTCGGCACCTTAATCTGGGTATTGTTTTGACCTGTCTCAGGGAGCTGAATGTAAAATCTGAGATTTTTTTACTTTGAAAGGTAAAACTTTATAGTCCAGTCGTGCACACAACGCTCAATCAGATTTTTTTTTACAATGTTACATTTGTGGTATTGATAGTAATTTTAATCTAGATTGTCCATATCGTATCAATCATTCAATGACGAAATAAAGTTGCTCAAGGTATGACCGGGGGCTGTGGGGAGTTGAGGCCTGGGCAGAGCTTGAACTCTGAAGCCTTTGAGGATTCCGTTGAAGTCAGCATTATTGCATTAAGCTTCTGGTCTTCCTGAGGCCACCTTTTCATCGCAAGGCACACACACTCACACACTCACTCACACACTCACACACACACACACTGAGCCCTTCCCTCTTTTAAGCTACAGTATTGTCTTTAACAGCATTATGACGGTATCATTCCCCTCCCACTGAGAACAACAAAGACAGAAGACTCAAAGCCCAGAGCACAGCAATCAGAGTGTGTGTGTGTGTGGGTGGCTGTGTGTGCGTGCGTGCGTGTGTGTGTGTGTTCTTTAAAGCAATGCTAATAGGCCCTGAGAAGAATTAAAGTGACCCCTACTGTAACAATAGAGTTAATAATCCGTTTAGAAAACAATCAGATGCCTGGCCATGAGAAATGACCCCCGCTGAGCTTTTCTTCACCGAGAAGGAGGTGGGATCTCACCTTTTTTCAGTCAGCAATCTTGTAGAACATGGCTTGTTTCACCACACTCCCTGCAGGGAATGATGGAACAGTATTTAATAGCTCTCGACAACAGCCAGCAAGAGTTAGCGATTTTGCAAACGTAAAACTTTGCGTGGAATTCCACGAATGAGGCGGTTGTTTTCCGGAGAGGCTGATTGTGGCTGACCCCCCCTGCTAGAGGTCACGGTTTGTTGTTGGCTCATTCACTGTAAATGACTCCTATTGAGCCTCTAGAGAAGCTATTAACAAACAAACACTGACACATCCACTAATTGCTGGTGATAGTGTCTTTGTGTCACATTTCCCCTCTGGGTTCGAACTGCTGAAACAAACAGCCTTCATCTTGGTCAAGCTAAGTCACCGTTTTTTTTGTGAGTCATTGTATGTGGGTTGGCTTTTCCTCTAATATATTAGATAAAACAAACTCAAGTTTAATTCAATGTACGGAATAGTTTTCATGGGGGGGAAAAGGATAGGAGAGACAAGGAGGAGGAACTAACTAAAAGCTTTGTTTCATCCTCCTGTCCTGCGTTCGTGAGCGTTCCCTCTCATGTGTTTTCGTCTTCCTGTCCATGTCCTCTCCTCAGTCTCATTGAACCGTTCAGGTGTCCGTCCACGATTGGCCTGTCCGTCCCACCCGTCATCATTCACACACCAGTTCCGAGCCAATCGACCGTCCTCTATTGAAAGCCTCACCCGTCTTCTGTTCTGGAGTCTTGGTTCTAGCTGTTAGAATTGCCGTCGTCTTGTGTTTTGTTGTTGTCACTACTGTCCGTTGTTGCAAGCAAAGCCATTTGCACTTGCTTATTCGTATCGGAATAGTTGACATGGTGTTTTGTTTCGGTTCTGTGTGCAGGGACATGGTTCTGTGTAAGCTGCCCATCAAATGAAATGCAATTCAATAAATGCTGCACTAATTCAGAGCTCTGAATGTCTGCATGCGTTTCGCTGTTCATTCACTTGCATATGTTGCCCGTTTATCTCTAGTCTTACTGCATGATTGTGTTCAGGCTATGGAGTCACCTCTCTGTATCACCCAGTATCTCCGGAGGAGGGGATTCCTCCATGAATTGCACTCACTTCCATTTTTTCCCTCTGAGTTTTCCAGGGAGTTTTTCCTTGTCTTGTTTGAGGGGTTTTGGTTGTTTTAGTTGCAGTTCATTTGGCATATGTGAAGCCCTCTATGATACAAAAGAGTTATACAAATTAAATTGTATTTTATGTACCCTCCATCACATAGCCGTGTACTTTATGGGTGCTAGCTCCATGTGGTTATTGTAGATCATTTTGGTTAGGCAATCTTTTAGTAATTTAATTTATTTGGCATGGTTTATTTGGCATCAATAATTTGTTTGTTGAGTATTAAATATTCTTTCATATTACTTCTGTTTCTTAGTCTTTGTGATGCAATGCAGCCACATTTCACAACTTGTTTCGTGTTAGGCCTTTCTTTTAAGCTGGACGGAAGGGTCATTACAGCACTTACAAAGAAATATTTCGATAAAATAAAACAGATAAGAACATACTTTATAACATGAAGGTCACTGATTTAATTGATCTGTTTTGAAATCAAGATCACATAAATTGATCCACTTTAGGCAGTGAAGAAACAAACAAAAACCCCTGACATTGTCGCCCGTCTCCTTCCCCTCCTTCTTAGTCATGCCTGAGGATAAACAGCAACACGTGATGCAGGTTCTTCCAGCAGAAGATACGCAGATATCAAGTGAAAACTGGATGAATGCATTTGCACATTTCACATGACATTACAAACAACACTTGCAGCAGCAAACCTTTTACCTTTTATGAACTGGGACTCTCCCCCCCCCATCCCCCCCCTAATTTTTGTTGTTGTTGAAATTATTCACGAGGTAATCATCGAGTGATTTATTTATCTATTTTCTCTGGGTAAATAAAGTATTAATGTGGACTTGGAAATAACCCATCATCTTTCCACCAGGAAAGCTCTGTTAGGAATGACCTCAGTGTGTGTGGTTAGGAAGAGTGACTGAATCTGGGGCCATTTGTGTGTATTCTCCAGTAAGTTATTCCTTTGTCTGGGAAGAGGCTAATGGTTGGGAATAGCATTCAAATAGAGTCAAACTGCCCCCAGAGATTCTTGGATACACCGTCCCCATAAAAAAAGGTCTGAGGCCAGTCTAAATATTTGGTAGTCTTAGCAGGTTCATGTTAAAAGGCCTGGTTGCACACACTACACACACATACACTCTCTCTCTCACACACACACACACCGCTGAATACACAAGCAGTCCGAGGCTGTGAAGTTGAATGGCATAGCTCAAAGCCTTTTTCCCCCTAACCCTCTCTCTCCCTCTCTCTCTCTCTCTCTCTCTCTCTCTCTCTCTCTCTCTCTCTCTCTCTCTCTTTCTCTAAACCGCCAAACCGTTCTCCCCCTTTCTCCAGCTCAGAGGAATTCATTAACTGCCTCTCCACAGAGACACTATGGAAATCAGGGAGCTACAAAGGCAGAGAGAGGGAGAGAGAGAGAGAGGGAATAAGAGAGAGAGAGAAGGAGAGGGGGGGTGTGGATAGGGCTATATTATCCTATTAGATGGTGGATATGTCTCGTTTCCCTACCCTGTCATGAGAGAGGCATTAATTTTAAGTGAGCAAGAGAGAGAGTGGGGGGAGGAGTGTTTGTGTGAGACACAGAGAGAGAGAGAAAGAGAGAGAGAGAGAGAGAGAGAGAGAGAGAGAGAGAGAGAGAGAGAGAGAGAGAGAGAGAGAGAGAGAGAGGGGAGGGTGAGATGGTAAGGGTTTTTAACGTTGCTCTTTTATCGAGCTGGAATGGAGTCCCCTGGCTCCATTTACCTTGGCAATGAGGATATAACCGCTCTCCATGAATGCCATTTAAAATGCCATGGAGATTAAACATCCATCACACACACACACGCACGCCCGCACACACACACACACACACAAAACACACACACGAATGTGCATACCCCCAGAGCTGCTCGTCATGATATGTGTTTAGAAAACAGCTTTGAGATTCATGAGAGAAGAGCTGGGTCCCTGTGCCAGAGAAGAACTGGCTGAGAGAGAGGGCCATCATTTAGCCAGAGAGAGGTTTAAGTGCTGTAATTAAATCATTAGAGGCTTCTCTCTGCATCACAGGACTGGAGGGGGTGGTGGTGGGGTGGGGGTGAGGGGGGGGGGGGGGGAAGCGACAGGCTAGCCAAACTCATAAGCTACTCCAGCGTGAAATTATGAATCTGTATTTATGGGCATAAGTAATTACTGAGCTAACCTCTGATAGAGTCCACATCCGCGGGGGTACGGCAGAGCGTGCGAGGTGTTCAACCTCATTAGCAGTGTGTGTGTGTGCGTGTGTGTGTGTGTGTGTGCACGTGTGTGTGTGTGTGTTATAGAAAGGGGGGGGGGGATTTAAAAAGAGAGAGGGGATGAGAGAGGTATGAATATATTATGCATGGGGGGTCAAAATAGTAATCGGTACTTTTTATGGATTGACTGGGATATCAATAACTTCTTCGCATCCACCGTTCAATTTTTTTCAGATTTCCCAGTATCTCCAAACACTGTCTTCTTTTTAGAAAACTTCCACTATTAAAACAATACAGCACCTGTTTGAAATCTTTCAAAAATTGATACTGAGATATAGACAAAAATACAACTTCAATTAAGTCATGTCAGGCTATGTCCTGAAGTCAAGCTACAGACTGGTCTGTAGACTAGTTTGCATGTTGTGTTGCATCTGTCGTTTCTATACTGGACACGGGTGTACGTGCCTCGTATCTCAGCCATCTCCAAGACAGACGAATCTCGCTGCTATCTTTATCTTCAAATCTGAAAATATGCTCCACTGACTTCCGTCAATATCGTCCGACATTCCACCCGTATCTGGTCGACCGCATCAACGCTGCCTACGGCCATCTGCCGTGCATTCTGTCTCTGAATCCACCACACTACAACTTTAAACGATGCTTTTTAAAAGTAGCCTAATATTTATGTCTAATTATGAAGATTTTGAATGAAACAATATCTAATGACGTGGATGAATGTAGTATTTATTAAACGGAGTAATTATTGAATTACTGGAAATGAATCACTGCATCATGCTATCCAGTGGGGTGGAGGTGCTGAGAATTGTAGTAGTAAGAAGAAAGATGCATTTGTGACACACACACACACACACACGACCCAACCAATGCACTAATCGCCTCCCCCGGGCATAGGAGGGGCTTGGCGCTTAAGTAGCCTGCCAATCATCCCGTCAGCTCCACATTGAGAGTCCGGCGGGTAGAGCGAAGCATCAGTGTGCGCTTAAGTGCCAAACTTAACGTTCTTCGGAGGAACTGCGCCGTCGGGAAGTGGAGTTGACAGATTGGCTTCAGTGATTTAGACATCCTTATCCTTTCTGGGAATTCCTATTTCAATTTTTTCCCCTTGTGGCATTGCGTGAGAGAGATTTACGAGTCTGTGGACATGTCTTTCTCTCAGCTGGGGTACCCCCAGTTCCTAAGTGCCTCCCAAGAGGTCTACGGGGGAGATCGGGCTGGATCTACCCGGGAAGGAGGCACCGAGGGAGGCGTGAATTCGTCAGCTACTGCGGCTGCTGTTAGCTCCATGTTGGGGATGTATGGAAGCCCGTGGGCGGCTCACAACTACAGTGCCTTTCTGCCCTACAGCGGAGCAGACCTCGCCCTCATATCCCAGATGGTGAGAAAGATATTTTTGTGTAGCCTAGACTGAGATATTTCAAGTTTTCCGAGAAATAAAAAATATAGACCACCTACAAGTGCATGTAAACTGACAATCGCGCGAGCCAAAATGACTAAAAGGGGCTGTCTAATTTAATCATTTATTTGTCCGTCCTATAGGGTAATACATTATTGAAGTTGTATTCCAAAACAAAGTCTATCTTATACCTAGTGATATTGAATTCACATTTTCCCATTATCAAGTCATTTTTTAAATTCTGAACTGTGATGCGTTAAGGCACATCGTATGCATTAAGAAGAATAATGTTTTTCGTTCCAAAAATATGTTTTCTAAGACATACAATTAAACAAAATATCCCCAAAGAAAGAAGAAAAGCTAAAATGGTGACTAGTTAAAACAATATATCCTGTCCGATATATTATTTACAAATGGCTCATTCTTTGTCATAGGCCTGACACAAGAAACAACTGAATCATTTTGGAAAATGTAGGCCTACAATGATTTCATGATAAATTTGTCATAGGAACCAATTTAGCAAATTACGTTTTTGTCTGATGCGACTGAAGTTGAAACCAAAAAAATTGGTTTATAGGCTATTAAAACAATAGGCCCCTTTTTCAGATTGGCAGCTGCAGTCTAAGCATCTCGTGTTTTTTTGTGTGTAATTTTTTTTACTGTTAAACAGTAGAAAACATACACTGTTTAGTTTTGGTTCAAACGCACATAGCAAGGCCTATTTGTTCGTATAATTAACATGTTCCTTCCTTCTCTGGTAAGTGGCTTGGAAGAAGTATAATATTTTCTGAAAGGAAGTCAACATGACAAATAACTTTCTGTTTATCAGGGCTCGCAGTATGACCTGAAAGACAGTCCAGGAGCCCACCCGACTGGCCTGGCTGTCCACGCCGCCCAAGGGTTCTATCCGTACAGCCAGTACCAGTACGGTGACCCGTCCAGAGCCAAGACAGCGACCCGGGAGACCACTAGCACCCTGAAGGCTTGGCTGCAGGAGCACCAGAAGAACCCGTACCCCACCAAGGGAGAGAAGATCATGCTGGCCATCATCACCAAGATGACCCTGACACAGGTAGCGTGTATGTCTTTCAGCTTTGTCTACGTGCCTTTACTAGGCCTGTGTAACTTAAATGAATCCACTATTCTTGCAGGTGTCCACGTGGTTCGCCAACGCGCGCAGGCGGCTGAAGAAGGAGAACAAGGTGACGTGGGGACGCAGCGCGGAAGACAGAGACGGACGGATCTTCAGCAGTGACAACGAAGACGAGCCAGAGAAAAACGGGAGCGAGGATGATGAAGATGAAGAAATTGATTTAGAGACCGTAGATATCGAACGTTCTGAGGAGGACGGCGGGGATCAGAGAGCCGGGGAGGGAGAGGGGTTATTGGCGGCCAGTGAGGGGTCGGATTCGGCTAATTTAGACAACAAAAGGACGCTGTCTGTAGAGGCCCTACGAGGAATGGAAGGGCCCATTTCTCTTGTCAAGGCCCCGGTGGGCAAAGTGGAGATTCCCCACAATGGCCAGGAGTGCCAGAGGCCAGCACAGAGCAAGCCCAAGATATGGTCATTGGCAGAGACAGCCACCAGCCCCGACAACTCTCATAAGCCCACGTCGGCTTTAACTGTCCCTAACTCGGCTTCTACCCCATCTGGTCACCCCGCCCTAATCCCAGGTCATGGAATATACACATGCCAAATCGGCAAACTTCACAACTGGACCAACGCGGCTTTCCTCAGTGCCAACTCTCTGTTGAGCATGCGGTCCCTTCTCGGAGCTAACGCGGCTGCCCACCTTCCTCTCCACGGCGCGCAGCTGCGTCAGGACGCGCGGGCCGCACGGGCGTCAGGGACTGAGGACGACAGCGACGACGAGTCGTCAGAAAGCTTCAGTCCGAAGCGAGATGGTTAGACTCCTTTTTACACATATGAATACATCTGAATAGCCATAGGCTATCATCATCACGAACATTTTCACATAGGCCTATTATTGTTTCCCACCAACTCGTTTCTTTGTTTGCCAGAAACTCATGATCACATTAAATTGCAATATACTTTTAAAACGTGTAAGCATAGATGATTTCATATTTATGTGTATTTTACAGATGAAGAAAGTGACTCACACAGATCTGATTCTCCGAAGTCCTCATTTCATCTCATCGCAGACAGGTATTTAAATCTCGACATGCTATGACCTGTATCATCAACCCTTTTATTTGGTGTTAAATTAACCTGAAAGCAAAGGTAAACAATGTTTCACCTGACTAACTCGCTGCCTCGCTCATAAATCTTCTGAACGGATTTAATCGCCATTTTAACGCCTCACTAGGCACCATCTAATATGGCCCAAGGGGGTGGAACAGAGAGTTATCTTCATTCATGTTATTTGAATAATCCACCACAATTTATTCACGCCTGTCCAGTGAATACACATATGTCGAGGAAATTGGCTGATAGCAATGTCATTATAGACAATAGATTATCCATTGTGAAGCTTGATTAATTTTTGACGTTTGTGTTTCTCTTCTCGCCTTTCAAAACCAGATCTCACCACGGAGCATCTCAGCGGACCTTGACATCTACGTTATAAAGAAGATAATCTCTTTGAAGAATAACTGGAATAATTCTATTTAACGAAAAAACAATTTATCTAAAACTATTTTTTTGTGGAAACATGCAATAGGAACCTTATTGCTGTTTATTCTTTCAGCGCAGTAACATGCAACAAAATATTCATGTTTTGAACTCAAACTAGACAGCATTTCTGATTTAGGCTACTCCCAACGTTTGTCTTTTTTATGTTTTACCTTTCATTGTGTATGAAAAGCTATCGAATTTGTAAATAGGAGGAATTTGTCTTTAAAGAATATATTTTTGAGAAATAAACTTAACCATGGTCACATATTCATTTTCACTTTAAAAAAGCACTCTTATTTCATCCGCATTGGATTGGTAATATTTAGCTACCAAGGAAGAACATTTGTTTACTGTACATTTCCAATTTAATTCGTGGGTTGAAAACAGCCGCTTCTATAATTGTTTTTTTAAATCTGAAATTGTTTAGCTAAAGCTTCGTGTAACCAGTTCCTTTTCACTGCCAAAACGTTTGGGAGATACATTTATTTTCTAAATCATTACAGAAACCCGATCCCAATGCAACTTTAAACTTAAGACAAGACAGCGCTAATTGAAATCTTCAATTTATAACCGAATGCACTATCCCTCCAACCAAACCTACTGCCATTTCTCAGTCTCAGCTCGCTTCTCGCAGCCCTCCCTCTTCGCTTTTATGTGGGATTAGCCCCTCGGAGCCACTGATGGCGCCTCTGAAATATGGATCAGAGGGGAGGAAAGGCCACCAGCCAGTATGGGGGCAGCGGCACAGGGGAAAGGGGGGGCGTGGAGGGCAGAAAGGAGGTCATGCAGCCGTCATCACCTGCACAAATCTTTATTTTTATAAGGGGGAGGTCCACTTTTATTGAACTTTACACTAAACGTTAATAATTATATGACATACTCACCCTAAGACATGATCGGTACGAAGATGCAGAAAAGGCCAGAACTACTATGATATTATGGAATTAAAACCAAAACAGTAAGAATTTGTTAGGTCAAATGACACTGACTCTCAGTGATGACTTAAAACAAATGTCTCTCTCTCTCTCGCACACACACACACATTCTCTCCCTCACACACACACACACACACACACACACATTCTCTCCCTCACACACACACACACACACACACACACACACACACACACACACACACACACACACACGCTCTCTCTCTCTCTCTCTCTCTCTCTCTCTCTCTCTCTCTCTCTCTCTCTCTCTCTCTCTCTACTGTATATCCCTCTATCGCTACCTTTGCTGTGCCTGCTCAAGTGGAACTCGTGATTCTTCTCGCTGGCAGAATGCCAGGTAGGATGAGGACCTCAGACATCACCAGGCTGTCGTCTCGTTCAGCCTTCAGCATCGGAAACATTTTTCCACCTGCCTAAGCATTCTCAAATAAATTGAGGGAAGAATATGAGGTGCTGTCACAGCCCTCCCCTCACCTGTCAGAAAGAGGAACTGCAGCATCGCAGCCCGTGAGAGTCAAACTTTATGTCTTCCTGTGCTCTCATTATAGGATGCAGGTTCACAGCACTGCATCAGGGGGTGCTGCCCTGAACGTCCATCCTTCCGTCCGTCTATCCGGGCTGATCGATCAGGGCCGATCTGGACTGATCCCGTCGGGCAATGTTTAACGTCGATACGAATTCATGACGTGAAGGTGTGTATGTGTGTGTGTGTGTGTGAGAGAGAGAGTGAGAGACGGGAAGAGCTAAAGAGAGAAAGATAAATAAAAAGCGAAAAGAGAGCGAAAGGGAGAGAATATGCAGTGAGAGCTCTCATTGATGTGAGAACAGGGTGGATGTGAGCCAAGCACTCCAGGCCATTTCCACCTCGCCTGCCAGCTCTGGGAGACTGACTACAGAGACTGTCACAGACAATATTAGCCACTCTTACACTCCTTCACAATGCATCCTTTCCACACTTGTTCTCTGCCAAAAGGCAGAAGAGCAATGAGAGTCAGAGTTTTGCATGCGAAAGTAGCCAAGCAGTGACTCCCACTTTCTTTCAATGTGGGCTGATAGTCAATCTTAACGCAATCATTTCTCATAGGCACTGTGGCTGTTTCCTCTCTAGGAATGCTTCCAAGCTCAACCAAAGCACCCGGTTGGTCACACCTAATAAACATTTGCTCCTAAACACAACGCCTCTTTTTTCCCAAAGGCAATTCTTGTCTGCTTTAGGATATTGGAAACGATTCTCCAACCTGTGGGTGACTTGGAGTCTTTCTCATGGAAAACAAGTTTCTTGGACTTTCAGTTAGAATAACATTAGTCGAAAAAAATAAAACATCCAACACAATAACTCAACTCTCTGTCAATCTGAGCCCCTGCTCACGATGAGCTATTTCTATGGTTTGTATTTCAGTTCTGTCCCCTTACTGAGCCTTTTTGCCTGAATAGGGCCCTCATTGGTGCTTTGGTATTCTAACTTTGGGTCTTTGGTGTGTTTTAATCCCCATTAAAGAGCCAGATTATGGCAGGGATTTGTCTTTGATTCCCCTGTCCCACTGCTCTTTTCTGTCCTGTGTGTGTGTGTTCAGGAGATTTCAGAGGGTTGGGGATGGGGCTGGGGTGGTTGGGGTGCTGGTGGGGGTGGTGCTGGTGGGTATGCTCTCTCTCCATAGCTATGTTAGACAATGCCTGCCTCCTCCATGCCCCGTCACCCCCACACTCCCACTCCCTCGCACACACTGCCATCCCTCTGTGATATCCACATGTATCAGGGCCTCCGGTCGTCTGAATAGATTTGTTAAAGGCCCCCAATGGATGAGAGAGGTCCAGGCCCCACAGCCTGGGCCTCGTGTACAGAACTATCCCCTTTAGAGGCACCCCGCGGGGGGCTAACTCCCTGCCGCTCCCCCCTGTCCCCTCGACCCTCCTCCAGTCCTCCAGCATGCAGAGATAATCAGGCTTATGTAAAGACGACGTGCTCCTTTGACAGTCATCAGCTCATCATTGATCCAATCAAACCCAAATCCTCCATTGTTCCTCCTCAAAGTGTCTGTAGATCCTCAGAGTGGAAGAGAGAGGAGCCGTTCTCTTTCTCCTGTCAATCAACGCTGGCATTCCACCCCCAGTTGCCATGGCCTGGGGTCGTAGGTCATAAAAACAGAGAGCGTGAGCTGACTTCGGGGAGAATGGAGGTGTTTCACAGCCCTGCCTCTGAGAAAGGCGACCATATTGGCCAGGGGACACAGGGGGTAAATGTAGACAAGTTAGAACTCTATAGTCCTGCTGGGAGGGCAAGGGAGGGAGAAAAGGATGGTCAGGGGAGGAGAGGGAGACAGAAAAAAGAAGGCCCAAAGAAATACAAAAGGGCGGGCCAGGGTTAGAGAAAGGGGAAAGGCGATAGGCAGCTGGGAGATGTGATGACACATTGAGATGTACAGTATGTCAGAGTTATCCTCAACAAGTCACCACAGAATGGGTCGTTGTTTACATCTCAACATATTTGTATTCATGTATTATGTGAGGGACAAAAACTGAGAGAAGTAGAAGGAGGAACATAAAGAAGGAGAGTGAGAGATAAAGAGAGAGAGGCGTGAGGAGATCAATTATACTGCTCTCAGTACGTTTTCAAATATTTCGTGCAAATCTACAAAATTAAACTAGAATAAATACCTTTCATTGAACACATTTGGCTTGTTTTGTATAGCAGTGTGAAACTTTCCTTATTGTTCTGAGGAGATTAGTAGAATTTGAGCCATTTGCACAATAGCGTGTCTCTAAATGAGAACTCATGGATAATTCACTAGCCACAAACAAACGTACACCAAGCACTGCCTGGTCTTCTACATCCTCTGCATACATAGTTATTTTGCAATGGTAGCCTTTGTCCGGGACAAGCCGCAAACATTGTCCATGCCTTCAAGTGGTCAAATTTAATATACAGAGAAAATACACATGGCAAATACCATGAAAGGGTGTGAGCGATAAGTCCGTTCACTTCGCCCCCCCCTCCTCCGTCCCCCGTCCCCCCCTCTGCCTCATTCATCGTAATAATCTTAGGGGCGAATTTAAGAACGAGATTAAGTGAGCTGAGTTCATGGTTGAGTGTTCGCATCACCAGTTCCTTTCAGCCATTTTGAATCTGTGTTTATCCACTAGTGTGTTATGACAGAGATGCTTGGCTTAGAGCAGGAGAGTGAGGGGACGGGCAGGGGGACTGACTGAGGCTTTGTTCACAAACCATTCAAGCACAGCTAAATGGGACGGATTGAAGAGTGATACTGTGTAGGGTGGCGTGGATGGGATTGCTCCTTCATGCATTTCCTTCATTTAGCCTTTTCTCATTGTCCGACTTAGTCACTATTTCGTTGGTTGTTTTCGCTATGCCGGTGTTGATGTGTACTGTGGAATAAAGTTCAGTCCGGCTCCACAGGAAGGGTATGACCGTCAGTTTAGGTTCTGGATTTATATATATATATATATATTAGACAACCAGCTGATTGGAGAGAGTTTAACAAACACCTTAACATCAAATATGAACAGTTCAGACCCAGCGGCGGCACAAGCAAAGTCTCTCTGAGGCATGAAGATCAGAGGATGGTGTTTCTAGTGAACAGTCAAAAACAAAGATACCATATAGCGACAAGATAGATCGATTCGCTATACAGGCAGACACATGACGTACAGTCGATTACAGCAGGAACACACATTTAGGAATGAATTATAAGATTGAATATATCAGCAACAGCACACATGATCATGGGATGATATAGTGTCGTACACTTCTGGAAAGCAACCACAGCAACGCCTTCTTTTAAGACGTTGGCAAAGGAACCAGTTAACAAAGGCTTCTCTTCAGTCAGTCGGTCGTCTCAGTGATTCCCAATGGAAATACTCATCCTCCTTCTGAGGTGGCGACCTCATTAGCGACACCTTGACAGTACTTACACCTGCTCTGGGAAGATCGAGCAGATCTTGGTTCCACTGAGATGAAATGGAGAAAGAGCAATCAGGATCTCACATCGAACAAGAAGATCTAGATCACACGTGTCACAAGCCCTCCAAAAGATCATCTGAGCCAACTGGAAAGGCCCTCCCCCCACTTCACCGGCTTCTGACGGGAAGGTGTCGAACTTCTGATGTGTGCAGCTGAATCAGAGGTGTTAGCAGAACTGTCAGGGATGGTACACACTCCTTAGCATTACAACAGGTAGTCGAGGACCAAGTGGTAATGAAGGCCCACTTGCCGTATGCCTTCCAGCTCTGAGGAGACAGAAGTCAATGCATCCGTTTTCTCATTACCGATGACCCTTAACCCATGAGATCACGATTCGTTGGGACTCCATACTTCAGTGGGAGTGTTGACAAATCCTGACAGTAGATGTTTGAGAGTAAGTGAAGACCCACTGTACTTGGGTTGGTGTCACAATGCTGCAAGGTAATGGTCAATACATTTTCATAAAGGACAATATACAGATTACATATTATAAAAGTGTAATAAAAGTGAAATGCATTTCATTTGTTGTCTAAATGCAATGAATAATATAGATAAAATGATAGCCGAACTGGGAGATTCTCATGAAGCAAGCAATCAACAGGAAATGACACAAATTACTGTCATAGTAAGTAAGAATTGGGGTATGAGTAGGCAGACAATGGAAAACATTCAGTCAGGAACAAGAAAACCAGACTCTGATAAAAAGTAGTTGAACAGTGCTTCTCCATTTGTTGTTTACATTGTGTCATACACATGACCACGCTGGGGAGGCATCGACTAAAACTAATGGTGGGGCATAATTGGCGCCTGAATGGACTTCCCTGTGATTCACATTCACATTCTTTACATCCATCCCTGCACAGGGCCATGTCTGACCTCACACATATCAGTCAGTGGGGGCGTGTGGATGTGAACTCCAAACATAACACTCAATATAAATCAGAGGGAAAAGTTAGTTTGTTCTCATTCCTCACACTCTTCAAACGGCAAAAGCGCAGTATATCATAATAATACAATTAGACAAAATCTCGCTTTTGTGGGTCTAGCCATTGATAAAAAAAAGCCTTTTAATTGTTTTGTTTGGAATACATATCCATGATTAACAAATGTGGATGCATGTGTGTACGTGTGTTTCCAACATGCGTGACACAACTGACATGTACAACAGTACATGTATGCAAACTGCTATGGCCTGCATACAGCTAAATCAAAAGTCACAAGTGTTTTTCATTGATCCTGTCAGTGCACAGTTGGTGATTCATGTGGGTTTTCAAATGATGCTTTGTGTGGACTGTACCAACGCCAAAACATGTTTTGAAAGAGTTTTATGAGTTTTATGAGTTTCAAAGACAGTGCCTTTGCAATCAGAAAAAAAACGATAAAACAGTTTGTAGAGTTTTGAAAGAACTGTTTGTTTAGTATAATGTTTTATTGATTTGGTGTAAGGTTTTGTGATTATTGGGTAGGGTTTTGTAAAAATAGCCTATAGTTTCAAAGATAGTTTCCTCTGAATTGCTAGTGTTTTACCATGTTACAAGTGGACAGTGAGGTCAGGTTGAAAAATCTTACAAGGCAGAGCAGCTATATACCACTAGAGTGCAGCACAGATAAGGGTGTGACACCTTATAACAGCACCCATTCTTTACGACAGACAATCCATCATTTTAGTCTCAGAAGCCAACAAGCTAAAGCTTCATTCATGAAAACTAGCACCACCTAGCTTCACAATGACACATTTCTATCCAGACAAAATATCGTACCTAGAGAGAGAACCAGAACGGCAGCACCATCCACTGGCCAAAGAATAAATAAATGTGGAAAAAATAAATGAAACCTATACAACTGGGACTCTGCTAGACATAATACCAGCAGCAGACTGCTTCTTCCCTAGTTCTTGGAAAGTTTGGAGCTGGCTTTGGGATATTGAGAAGGTGAACGCCATGCACAGCATGCAGTAGGAGAAGTTGCCACTCCTTGTTTTCCATGGGGATCAGGTCACCAATCATGGCTGGGAGTAACCTATTCGAGATTCTGACTGCTACATGGCCCCATCGAGGTTTCTTAGATCACCTTGGCTCATCAGAGAGGGATTATGGCCATTCTTACAAAAGCCATAATCCAAGTTTGTGGTTCTATCGTTGATCTTTATGAGTGGAAGATGGACATCTCCCAATAGTGCTGAATCTTCCCATGTTTGCACCCTGTAGGAAGGACAGGCACTGGCTTTGCACCACCGACACACTTAACCCCCGGAGACGTTTTCCGAGTAGCCAGGAATGGCATTCAAGTCCAGGTTACATTTTACATTTAGTCATTTTATCAGACGCTCTTATCCAGAGCGACTTACAGTAAGTAAAGGGACATTCCCCACGAGGCAAGTAGGGTGAAGTGCCTTGCCCAAGGACACACCATCATATGCACGGCCGGGGAATCAAACCAGCAACCTTCTGATTACTAGCCCGATTCCCTAACCGCTCAGCCACCTGACTCCCTGTTGCCTGGACAACTGTGAACTTATCGACACCTTGAAAGCTGGGGGTGCCAACAGGGATGTCATCCCTTCCAAGAGGCCGGAGGGCTTCAACAACACGGGGCATCACATCATCAAGCCCAAACGGCTTCACATCGTCTGTTTGGCAAACTTCTTCAAGGAGGACAGACCGCAAACTCTTTCAAATCCCTAACTTCTGTATCAACGTCTTCATTCCGAGAAGATTCACCGTCTCACAGTCATCACTGTTCATGAAACGTGGAATGGAAACTTATTTCAAGGAGAGGGGAATGTGTTTTACAAAGTTCCCATCAAAGACACCCTGAAGCATTTCACTCTCTCTCTGCTGCCATGCCAGCACTGCCTGTAAAATACCAGGCATTTTAAGAAGCCGAACTTGGATGACGCTTAAGGGGAGCTGCCGATGTGTATCAGACAGCAACTTGTTTGACAGTGCAGGTGGCAGAGTGCCTTTGCTGAACAAAGGAAACTCCAGGCAAAACCTCTTTAACTGGCTGAACGAAGATTCCTGATGAAGCAAAATACTGCATCTGTTCATAATCTGTCTCCAGGTCTCTGGGGGGCTAAACAGAATCTATGAATCTGTCTGAGTTCTTCTTCCTCTATGCTGTGACCATGACCACATTTACTATACAGACATGGTATGCGATTGTAGTCTACCACAATGTCACTCATTTAATATCGATATATATTATATCCAAGAGAGGGCGCCAGACACCAAGTGGATACTGTTAAGGGACAGGCTACCAAACAGATGTCACCAGAACTGCATCAATTGATAAGCATGGCTGTGAAAACTGTTAACTATATTACCGTAAGACAACTCAACTCAAGGTGTTTTGCTGCTTAGTGTGAAAGACTTGATGAAGATAATTTGCCACAGTGAAGATGGATTCCAAGAGCAACCTTGACCATGACCATGACCATGACGACCATGACCATGACCATGACGACTAGGACCATGACCATAAGAACCATGACATCAGTGGGAGTGCCATATTCTACAGGTTGAAAAGAGAGGATGGTATAAACCCGTTTCCATCATGTAAAAAAAGGCTTAATTGGAACAATTCTTCTCAGAATTCCAACTAAGGATTTTCACAGTTGCAGCTTTATTTCTATGAATTGTGATTCCGATTTGAGAGTATTTTCTCAAATAATTGCTGTTTTATATGTGCCCATCAGGACACAGCAGAG
The DNA here is from genome assembly GCA_023658055.1 of Thaleichthys pacificus. NCBI lineage: Eukaryota > Metazoa > Chordata > Actinopteri > Osmeriformes > Osmeridae > Thaleichthys > Thaleichthys pacificus. The sequence goes on along the minus strand of CM042861.1, from coordinate 4,234,707 downwards.
ATCTTAACGACACTAGCCTGATCTGTCTGTATGATTTGTGGCATCAGTAGAAATACCATTCATTTCTTAACAGAACATCTGAACCTCTGAAGACAACTTTGAACCAGAGTTCAAAGTAATAGGCCTACCTTTCAAATATTTGAAGATTTGGATTTAGACATGAATCACCCTCAAGTGACATTTCAGCAGACTAGGCATGTTTCCATTACATCAAGAGCATCAAGTGCCAAACTCTTTTTCCAGGAATATTCTAGATTCACAAATGATGAAAGTTACAGTATGCAGGGAGTTCACACCAGGCACTGCTCATCTAGATGATGTCCTCTCTGGTATTGTTAAGATATCGAATTCACAATGGCATGTGGGTCTACCTCTTGCAAATGTAGAGTTGTTGAATGTAATGCTTTGCTTTTTGCTTAAGTAAACATACTTCGAGACCTAACTCTAAAAACAAAGGCAAAGCATCTTGGAGAGCATTATCAGGAAGGAGGTAACATGTGACCCTTCCCCTCAGGAATGAGTTGTGGCTTAGGTCATTTCTGACATTGTTTATTTCCAGTTTAGGGTTGAGCTATGGAGAGTAGGCTACAGGAAGCGGGTTCGGAGTACATGGCTAGCGAGAACCGTTACTCTGTGCAGAGGAACAAATGACATCACTGTGTTTGTCACCTGATAGGGCCTGAGCTGTCAAGCAGAGCTGCACGAGGTCTCAGGTGTCTCCTTGGGGACCACACACACTCGACAGGTATCACTGGACACTCGACAAATACACAGTTCAGTCACGCACATACTACAACCAATCACTTTTCGCGCCAGCCCTCATCCAAACTACTTATTGGGTCGTCCGTCACTCTCAGGGGACTGGCTCTGACATGTTAGGTAACTGCTCGGCTATGGCGTGCGATGCTCTTTGGCAGGCACCCAGCAACGGAAACGCTTCAGCTACCCTCTGTTGATACCTAATCCTGGCCCCAATCGGGCGCTTACGCAACCGCCAGGGTCTATATAATCATAAGATACCTGGCACTCGTTGGTCTGACTACACAACGCCACAGACTCCTCTCCAGGAGCGAGGCGAGGGGCCTACAGTTGCAGGCCTGCTTGTTTTTAGCAGTGTTCACCACACACAAAATGCAGAAGTAGGTCAATGACGCACACGTGTCTTAAGTGTGAATATTGTAATATCCCTCTCTTAAGAAATGTCTTATCTGAAATCCTTTCGAATTGGAACTGTAATGTTATACTCTGTGGATATCTGATGTACTTTGACTGTGTATAGAGCAGGGGTTATGTATAGTGAGCAGGTGGTTTTATGTTTGCTCATACATGCTGAACGGTGTTCTTGAATGTGTTCTTGCATGTGTTCTTGAATGTGTTCTTGCATGTGTTCTTGAATGTGTTCTTGCATGTGTTCTTGAATGTGTTCTTGCATGCCTCTGTGTTCTGTATGTGCACAAAAAACAATCACTAGTATAGGCATATATTTATATATATATAAAGTCATCTTTATTCAATTTCTCACACATTTAAAATGTATATGTACACTTGTTTTTCTTGTTTTTTAATCCCACAACACATAATTGTCTTTGTAACCTATGTGGACTAATAGTCCCTTGAGGCTATGTCACAAATACATAATTCACAGTGCAATTTGAACATGATGCACCCGTGTCAGTTAACTTCACATGCCATGCACATGTGGCTCACTCTATCCAACAGCACTTCTCTGAGAAACATGTTCTACTAAAAGGTTTAGAGGAAAAAAAATGAAAATACTGAAGTCTAGAGTTTGGCCGAACATCAATAAAAACAGTACTGGCCATTGTACATAAACAAAACATTAAAAGCGGTTTAGTTAAGAACTTGGAACATCACCATCATCGATCAACCGTCATGAATGTCTTAATGGATCGACAGTTTTCAGTGGTGCGATAGAAGTACACTATTCACTGATATTCTGAGACCAAAATGATATCATTGACATGCCAAGGTATTGAGTCATTGTCATACCTCTGTCATGAAACCACCACCTGAAAATGTCTTCAAATATGTATTTACGCAGCTTATAGAACATAATGATAGAGGTACGGCTTTGCAACCCTGTTTTGCGTATTTACAGTCCAGAAATGGACGTTGACACTGCAGTGTCTTCTAGGTTAACTGAAAAGTTGCGTCAGACCTCAAATATTATGGTTGGGCATGCAGGGAGAACACATGGTACTTCAGGTTCCTCATGAACTTGAATGAGGCTTGAACACCGATTTGCAAGTTTCCGTGTTAGACACTGGTTCTTCTGCATCTCCCAAAGGGTTTATACCTCTACGTTTAGGGATATAAGTGGTCAATTGGGCAAGCAAACACAGGCTCGCAGGTCTTTTCGGATCATTCTATTTACTGACTTTTGCCTCTAACCTCTACACCAAGGACTCATGTTCTGGTACATGTTCTCACACTGTATCTAAGCACAGGCTGTGTTTGGACTCTGGTTAGCTTGGCTGCTATAGTATTTCAGAGGATTGACGTAGACAAAAGTGTGCTATCAGCATAAACCAGAAGAGCTTAATGCTTGGAAAAGGTCAGTCTGATAGGACACATGGTGCACCAACTCCACACACACTCTGAGAGGAAAGAATGGATGTTTCTCCCAATGGATTTTCACCAAAAGGTTGTGCAGCAAAAGACAAGATCACAAATGGCATTTTTTTTTTTTTTTTACAATTTATGTGTTTCACGTCTATAAGGCAAAGTCCTGGTGCAGTTTGGTTTTTAACATGATTCAGACCATGGAAACCTGTTATGACTTATGAGTAAAATATCCTTGAGGTTAGTATTGCAAGCTACTGCAGGGTAGAGATTATGCACAGCGGTGAAATTAAAAAAGACATTTCTGAGTGAACACGCCGCACCTCCGTCCCTCCCCCTGAGGCAGGTTAGCATGTGCATCACATGAAGAATTCCCTCGTCTCAGTCAGAGAACTCTCACCCTTTTCTCTCCCCTGCTGCCGTGTTATCAACCATCCCATTTATAAGCTTTCAGTCTGGTGTTTCTCTCTGTCAGAACGCTCTGTGTGCGACACGTAAAGTCATCCCCCATCTCTGTCTCTCTGCCAGCCTAGCGGTGAGCCATCAAGCTAATGTTTTTTTTTCTTTTTCTTCTTCTCCCCAGCAGTCTGTTGGTGAGTCAGTCGTGTGCCTCTGGCCTGGGGAACGGGGAGGAAGCTCACAGCTCTGTCTCCTCGTTTCTCGGCTCCTCGTTTAATGCCTTCTGAATCCCGGGGACTCAGGGAAAGGGTTAGCGACGGCACCGACACCCCTCCTCTCTCTCTCTCTCTCTCACTCCCCTACAGCCTCCAGTGCCGGCTTTATCCGGACGAGCCGCTCGTACAGGCGCGTCACGTGAGCTTCTTTTCTTTTTTTCCCCTTCTCCTCTTTCGTCTTTTTTTGTCATAGCACCAAATGATTTGTGAACTCGCACACAAACGTACACGCTACGCACAACAATCATTGTGTACAAATGCCCTTTTGCTAACACAGATAACGACAAATACAGTACTCGGAACAAAAGCTGGACGTACAGACACGACGGTACGCAGTGACCAACGTGGCGCTCGGAAAAGTGCAGACGTCGGCAAAACATCCCTTAAGATTCTGTGTTTTTTTGCCTCTTTTTTATTTTTATTTTGTATTTTTTTGGGGGGGGGGGGGGGGGGTCTGTCTCGTGTCAGCACCAGTGTGTTGGGTCTATCACGAGAACAGATCGGCCTCCTCTTCCACGTGGAAGGAAGGTACAGTCTGTTCCCCCAAGCTTACATCCTGCTCGCCCTGCTGCGTTTCACCCAAGGATGGGGCGCGGAACCACGGGTGGGTGAGCACCTCCGCAGCCGTGAGTCGCTCCCATGGATCCTTCCTCAGAAGCCCCCTCAGGAGGCACTTGGCTCTGGGGGAGAGGCCTTCCGGCAGGCAGTACTGGCCCCTGCGGATCTTGGAGAAGAGGGTGGCCGGGTCCGGGTCGTGGAAGGGGTAGCGCCCCACCAGCATGGTGTACAGCATGACCCCCAGGCTCCAGACGTCGGCCGCCTTGCCCGAGTACGGAGCCGGGCCACTGAGGATCTCGGGGCTGACGTAGGCGGGGCAGCCGTGCGTGTCGGACAGGAGGTCGTCGTCCGGGTGCTCCAGCACGCGGCAGTCCTCCAGACCCTCTAGTTTCACCTGGGTCCTGGCAGCAGAGAGAACAGGGGGAATGGTTAGAGGGTGCTACCAGCTTAGGAAAAGGATTGATGGGTTTGTGGGGTTGGGATTAGCCGTTTTATACGAGTTTTGCTACACTGCTTTTGTCTGCTTTTTGCTCTTGGAATCCATCTTCACTGCTTTTATCTCCCAAACTGCTTTTGGGAGATAAACACGATGATTTTCAAATGCACAACCTTCCAACTTGCAATTTGGGATTGAGATGTTTGAGGAACATGTTTATTCACACATATTCATAGTTATAATCTCTCACAAGTGCCACCATCTGTTGGTGATGGCATTGAGCCGGGCTTTCTGTTCTTGACAAGGATTGTGTCTAACACGGTGATAAGCGAAACATCTCGGAGATCTGCGACACCCCAGTCACAGTTTAAATGCTGGAAAATGTGCACACCATTTTGGTATGGTCATAAACAGCTGCCGTAGTACACAAGCTACCAACTACCTTAGGGCACACGTCCATGCACACTCAGTTCTGTCAACACACATCCAAGACAGACTGCAGTGTGGAGTTTCATCACAGTACAATAGTGTTCTGTAAGACACACTACTAGCCCCCCCACTACAGAGAGAGAGAAGAGAGAGAGAGAGAGAGAGAGAGAGAGAGAGAGAGAGAGAGAGAGGAGAGAGTGAGTCATCCCCATGAGGAGGAGAAGAGAGGATGTATCTCTTCAAGACGGAGCTATCGAACTGCACCTGGGTCTGTGGCTCTTGGCGTCCACCATCCCATAATTACACCCCAACTGTGCTGCTGTTGCATTAGTGACACATGGGAAGGCTGGGTCGACGATAGAACATTACATGTTTCGCAACACGAGTCATCCTGGTATTCCAACTGCTCCAAGTATTGACGGAGACAGAAGCAGCTGAACAAAAGCCCATTTTATTGTGCACTGCCGATGCAGTTACATACTTTTTCGATTCGATTGGTTAAATAATAGGTAGCAGCAAAACCAACTGACAATCTATTATTATTATTATTATTATCGTTCTTAACCTTTAGTAGTCTCACTATGATTGAAAATGTCCGTTTTCTGCTTTTCTTCAGACAGATTACAGCAAAACAGAAACAAACCTAAGTTTGTTAGGTTGAAGTTCAAACAAACCACAATCAAAAGTATAGATTTTGAAATGTAATTGATTTGCCAGCCAGGTGCATCAGCAGGTATCAACAGTATACAATCTGATATGTTACGTGCCCAGGCAGGCATGCAGAGACCTGTGTCATCCAATGTTTATTTTCTTAGAACGCCATGGGTCAACAGGGTCGAGCGGATCCGGAGAGCAAGTTGGATGCGCAATGTCAACGGCTCACCAGGAGGACCTATGTCAACAGCCCGGCAAAAAGCTGTCCATTGTCTCCCTCCCCTCCGCCTCCGGTTAATAACTGCTAACATGTTTGCCTGGCAGCTCGCTTTAACGCGTGACTCATTCCTCCACCAGTATTTCTACCGGTGGCGCGACTCCCAAGTCTCTTCTCTTACGCTGGCTGTCCGCTTTCATTAGTCCACTCTGCCCTTGCTCTCAAAAGGTCACGGCGAGAGAATGTGGATGTTGCAACGGACTGTCCCTGAGGCTCTGCAGTCCTATTGAAAGCTCGCTTATTGAAAGAGCAATAGTTTTACCGAGAATAGATTGACGCGTGGAGGAAGAGGTGGCAAATAGTTTGGTATGCTGGAGCTGGAGTTGTGTAATTGTCATATTCTGTAGTCTACTTTTAAGAATAGCCTACACAAAGAGGTGCCAGAGAGCACAACTAAAATGTGTGGCTAGTTTCCATAAACCGAAGACATATCCTTGTTTTATCAGACACGAATTAATAATATAAGTGTCGTGTTAAACTATTCTTTAGACTGATATTTGCTCATTCTTGATTCTGAAATGAAACCAAATATTTAAGTAACAGGAAAAGTTGACACATGTTAACCCTATAAATAAACATATACACGTAGGCCCTAATTCTTTGAATTACCTCGTTTGGCAAAAACAGATCCAAACTTTGCACCTGGTTTTGTGAATGCATTATGGTGTCTCAACAGCCTACAGCGATCACATTGTGTCAAATCTCCTTGTGATAAATAAAGCTATGGTTGGACCGCCTGTATTTCTCTACCTATTTTATTGTAGAATAATTGTAGACTACAATTACCACTGTGTCAATAGGCCTATTTGGCATTGGCACAGAACACCCTTTAATCAATAAGGTTAGAATTAAATGTAGGCAAATATTGTGTACAAAGTAGGTTGCAGTCTACTATTTCATTGTTAGTCTATGGCTATAACCCAAGCCATATTTCTTTCAGTCTCCCTCTCCCTGTTTCCAGGCTCGTCTCACACTGACAATTAAACACCCACTCGATTGGCGCGCAAACACGCACATGCCTCCTGCTGTTGCTGTCTGGGTGCTCTGTCTAGATCCAGACAAACTGATTATATCAGTGTAGGCCTACGCATAAATGCCTTATTGGTAGAATCTTGGTTCATGTATCCTCCAACTGTTGCACAAGCCGTAGTGATTCCTGAACAAGCACTCCCGGGTTATCTAATCAAGTTCCAGTTGATTCGTTGACAAAATCATGTAAGGGGCCTGAGATAGGACAACATTGTGAAACCTGTTTATGATAGGCTACCTGTTATTCAAGGACCATGAAATGCATAAACAAGGAAGTGACAGCTGTGTCATATTTAGCGTTTAAACCCAAAACTACTGCATCACTGAGAACGAAAGAATAACCAGAATTCCATGTAAATGGAACCCACATTCTGTCACATGTGACTCACACTTCCTTCTTCCTTCGTCGGTACCAAGCATTCCTTGGTACTGACCAGGAAGAGAAACTTTTGATACCGGGAGTGGAGAAGCACATAACACAAACTCACTAAAACCCCCTAATGTTTGTGTTTCTTACCTTTTCTCGTCAGAGAACACAAACTTGCGAAGCTTCAGGTCCCCGAGAACCACGCCGCCCTGGTGACAGTGGGCGACCGCTGACGCCACCTGGTGGAAGAGACGCGACGCCCGCTCCTCGTCCAGCCTTCGGCAGCTCTTGACCAGCGTGTGCATGTCGCCGTGGTCCTTCTCCAGGAAGACGTAGGCCTTGCGCTCGCCCAGGACTATGTCTCGGATGAAGGCGACGTTCTTGTGTCCCGGTAGAGATGTATAGGCTCTCACCTTTTCCTGGTACACGCTCATGTCAAAAACCTGAGAGAGGGAGAAACCGAAAAAATGCTTGATGAACAACCAACTGGAAGGGACGAGAGAGAGTTCATGTTTTGGTGTTTGAGTTGTGTCAAGTCCGTAAAGAAAAGTCTCAATTGAATTGTGCCTTGCATGAACAACAACAACCGAAACGTAATTCAATTACACTGGGTTGGGCTTTTGCGCACTCATCATGCCTCACGGCCTCCCACTTCTATTTAGTTGTTTGCATAGCATATTCGTGGATGGCGTGGCATATGTCAGTGACGTGTATGCTGATGACTGGAGTTGATAGACACGGTATGGGAAGTCATAGCCTACGTTAGCTCTAATGGCAGGTGAACCGATCCAGCCAGGTGATAGGCTGTTATAATTTCCAAAGTGTAGCCTAATTGGAGCACGAGTAGCCTATCTGCTCCGTAACAGTGATTTAACTGACGTGTTTAATTGGATGTCAACGACACTATGTGCAATTATAATTAGGCTATATAGGCTTACAGAGTCATGGAATTTCTTGTAATCGGTTAGGTTTACTAATATTCAGCTAATCTCGTCACATTTTACGCAATTGCAAATTTGAGCAACCCATGACATCATGGAAACAGCATTCATTCAAAGAAATTGCACAATGAATAGTTCCTCGCCAACCTTGCAAACAAGCTCCTCTTCCGAGTCCATGTTCAAAGCGCTGTGCATTCCTTCTCGATCGGCCAGAGGTAGAAGTAAAAACGGACCGATCCGTAGCGGACCTTGATGGGTCGCAGGATCAGTTACGGGGATGGTGGAGACCGGGGACCCCGGTGAGCTACCGAGCAGTCCAGCGTCACCCGATGAGTCGCTAAGCCTGGCGCATTTGGAGACCGGCTCGTCAGAGTCCACCCGTTTATGTCCCAACCTTCCAGTGCGGGTACAAGCCATCGGACTACTCCACTGAACGTTCATCGTGAAAAACAAAGTAGATCAGCAACGCGTGAAAACAATGTCAGTGTGTTCCGTTGGATCACCGAGACAATTTACAAATTGCACAATCCATATAGCAGTGCTTGGTTGGCATTAAACAGCAAGGTGATCGATCTGTCACTGGAAAAATATTTCTGCATGCATCGTGATAAAAAAATATTCCTTTCAACTTGTCTCAGATTCTGTCTGTGTTGTTTTCGGCGATATTCCTCTACGGGTTCCACTTCGTGTCTCTGAACGCAGATGGCCCGTGAAAGCGCGCTGTACTTTTTGGTGAGAAATTCTGAGCGTAGGTCTGCCCCGCTAACCCAGTGAGAGACCGTCTCGCAGTGAGAGCATTGGTGTTGATTCCCAAAGCCCGGCGCTAAAGCAGTGCAACTGGAACTCCGCCCGGTCTTGCCTCTTCAATGACACATAGGCTACACAACGATTGAGCAATCCTCACAAGCCACTCCAATTCTGCTCGGCTCGCGTAAATGAATTCTAGAATTGCCGGTTTGATTCAGTAGCCTTTTTGTCTGCACCGGACCACTGATTGGCTATTAGCCTACTGTACACAAGACCACGTGAATTAGGCAACGTTAATGGGGCGTTTTTGTAAATAGGATAGCCTACTACATAATTTTGTGATATTGGGAAATCAAACCACGTGAGGGAAATCGGGAAATACATAATGTATAAATCGTCCCTTCTTTCCCATCAAAGCGCAGTGTCAGACAATTGACAGTTCTTGATTTCGAGAGTTCCTCTTCACAGAAAAACATGAAAATGTTCCCCATTTATGTAACCGTGCAATTCACACCGACTACAGTCCTGTGGAATACGGTCTGTAATGTTAATAATAATGTCAAATACTACGCTAGATACAAACACTCCACACAGGTATGTTCACGTACAGTATTATCGGTGTGCTTGTTTCCTCTATGACTCATCCCATAAATGTTTAGTGCTGGCATACTGGATCCATGTGAGTCCTGGCCTTTTCCACCTCAAGGTTCCAGGCTTAGCATGCACAATAAAAATCACCCGCTTTCTTGTGAACCAAATTATAGTCTGTATGGACGGTGTATTCCCCCAAAACTCCACGCAACTCAACCCAAAACCACAAAGAACAAACGATATTGTAAACAATATACTGGTGGATACTTTGCTTACACACCAATTCTGACCTCAAAATGAGACAGCCAGCAGTTCTTCGTGACTTACTGAAGTCATTGATGTGAGCTTCAGTCTGCCCAATCTCCCCAATGACAACAACAAACGGGCAACTGTCCAACAAACAACCAGGCTAAACCGCCAGTTTCTAATAGGGTGCTCCAGAGTAAAACAGCACAGACCCTAGATCAGTGCACCCTCTGCAAGACCAGCGTCATTATTTTGGGTGGGACAATGTAACCCTGATCACAGATCAGTGAGCATGCAAGGATCACCTCAACACTTCACCAGAGAGGTTTCTCACCACCCTGAACCTTCACTATATCTGCAACTGGTGTTCCAGTGTATGTCCTTTGTGTGCGTATGTACTATGTGTGTGCTCTCTGAATGTGTACGTGAAGCTATTGCCAGTCAATGATCCAAATAAGGATGAAAGTTGTGTTCAGTTCAACAGGACTGGGGATGCAGTTATTTTTAGAGGCTACTGCATTCTTTGTGCCGTGGTCGCCTCGCTACAGTACAGTAGGTGAGTCACCCCACTGACGCTTGTGCTTGTCATGCCAGGGAGCAGGCAGCAAACAGGTTTCTAATCACACAGCTCTCTCTCTCTCTCTCTCTCTCTCTCTCTCTCTCTCTCTCTCTCTCTCTCTCGCTCTGTCGTTCAGTTTGGCGTATGAATTGCCATGTAAAAGAGAGTGTGTTTGAAAATACAGAGCGAGAGAGCTGGTTCGTTTTGTGAAGGGGTAGTTTTCACGATTGGACAACGATATTGGCTGTGTGTGTGTGCATTATTGTGGTTGTGGAACACATAATGTGTGGGCCAGGAATTATGTTGTGGAACACACAGTGTGTGGATGTAGTGTGCTGGTTGTGGTAACATAGTGGTGTTTGCATAGGTTGTGGTGTATGCATGTGTGAGGGTTTGTGTTCACAAATGTAAAATGTCATGTCCTGTATGTGTGAATGTTTGTCGCATTTAAGAGAGATACAGGTGAGATAACACTTTTCAGGTCAGGTATAATTAGCTGACTCACTCACCATTGCCAGTGGAAATTGATCGCCTTGACTGCGAATAGCTCAATCTGATGTGGCTGTCAGCCAGAATGGGTGGAAATTATTGTCTACTTGAGGCTTAAGGTTGCGCATCTGACATAGACACACAAGACAGCTCCATAGTAATAATAGTTGAACTTTGACCCCTGTGTGCTGAAACAGATCTAATTGGAGAGCAGGGTGAGTGCTGTATGGAACACACATGGACTTGTAAAGGCTTGAAGGATTGAACGCTACCTACAATAAACTAAGGCAGAACAATAATTTGTTACCAACCACAACAAACTGTATTTATCTGACAAGAAAGGGATCAATGTCTGCAAGGACTCTCAAGAGTTAAAAAACATTGCAATTTTTGGGAACCTGCCTCTATTTCTTTCATTTTAGATTTAAAAGCAGTAAGTGGTATCAGTTCTTTGAGCTTCAAATCATTCTGCAACAAATTCGATGATAAGGGTGCCCAATACATAAAAGCCCTTCTTCCCATTTTCGTTCTGGCATTTGGGACAGCGTGCATCAAGAAGTCCTGAGATCGCAAGGAGTATTTTCCAGCACTTTTCTGCATGATAAAAACACACAGGTAATAAAAACACCAGGTATAGACAACCAATTGTTGTGGGATTTCTCAGGCAGTGGGCTGAAAGCACAGCTATTCAGCAAAATATCATACTAGGTCAATAAATCATTTCTGATAAACTATTCCCCAAGTCTACCTGACTGAACCAGAAGTTTGAAATTATTTTGATGTGGACGTACAGCAGACTCCTCCTCCAGGCCTATATTCCATCTTTCTATCCTTTGACAGGATAATCAGAGTAGATCATTTTCCCTGTCAGATTTGTACAAATGTTTGTGTGGGAGTATGTGTTGTTGGATATCTATCTACCACTGTACACGTCATCCCAAGCATTTTAATCAGCCGTTTCCTTCGTTTCTTCTCAGACAGCGATCTTCTGGGAAACAATTAGGAGCGTAAAAAATCTGCTAGACCAGGGCAACGTGGGCTAAGCGTGGCCGTTCACGAAGATCCTTTAAAAAAACATACCAGAAACAAATGACAGTAAATGTGACGGTCAGTGAATAAAAGAGAAGTCTAAAAATGACAGCGACCACATCATAAGCCACCACAGTATATCATACTGTCTCTCGTTGACAGCCTAATGACATCACTGCCAAAGAGCCACTGGGCGATGACTCACTGCTTTTCCTGTTGCAAACAGGAAGTGGCGGTGTGGAGAATGAGCGCGTTGGCCAATCGAAAAGATGTTAAACCAGCTGTGTCACTAGCAAATCTGTGAGGGTAACCCCCCCTGGGTAAACCCCTTCCCCCTCTGGTTTTGGTTGGGGCCATATTATGATGTCACAACGACAGGAATGTGGAAGTAGTGTGAGAATCTGTCAGTCTGGTGCAAGGGTGCATCAGACTCTCTGGGGATCACAACGTTGGTTGAAAGTGAGTGTGCAGACTGCATCTTTGTCTTCAAGCCCACAGACTCTGGCTTCATGACAAGAGGAAAAGCGGTGTTAAACAACATACACGGTATGTGTTTCTGACAGTAAAGATGTTGAACTGAATTGAATTGTAGCTGAGAACAGTGTGCAGGTGTTCATCTGTTCAATATGTACTGGACAGTATGTAGACAGAAACGTCTTGCATCTTATGGCCGGGAACATTAAACCCATGATCATAATCTGGAAAGATGGTAATGATGATGGAGACGGTAATGATGATGGTGACAAACCAGCAGTACCTTTGGAATCACGGAAGTTAAGGACAATTTCAAAAGAAATGAGCTCAGAACTCCTCTGCCTATCTCTTATTTCAACACTCTCACTCTCTCAGCAGTAATGACTGGGAAAACAAAGTCCTCCGGCCATTGCATCACAGTGTGACTTCACATGATCCTATGGATTGAAAGAGAGAGGGAGGGAGGGAGGGAGGGAGGGAGGGAGGGAGGGAGGGAGGGAGGGAGGGAGGGAGGGAGGGAGGGAGGGAGGGAGGGAGGGAGGGAGGGAGGGAGAGAGAGAGAGAGAGAGAGTGAGGGAGGGAGGGAGGGAGGGAGGGAGGGAGGGAGGGAGGAGGGAGGGAGGGAGGGAGGGAGGGAGGGAGGGAGGGAGAGAGAGAGAGAGAGAGAGAGAGGGAGGGAGGGAGGGAGAGAGAGAGAGAGAGAGAGAGAGAGAGAGAGAGAGAGGGAGAGGGAGAGAGAGAGAGGGAGAGAGAGAGAGGGAGAGAGAGGGAGAGAGGCAGAGAGTTGTTGTGAATTAGAACCATCCTACAAAAGAAGTAGTCTACCTTAATGAACTAGAAGGTTTAATTTGTTGAATATGGAATGGATATAGTCCAGACTCCTCCTATAGGACTCCATATAGAGAAAGTAAGATAGGAAGAGTGAACAGAATATGGTCTGGAATCATCTCCCATTTGGCACAAAACTCAAACTCCCTCACTCAATTTGTTTCAGTGGGAGAGATAGAGAGAACAAAATTGTGTGTGTGAGAGAGAGGGCTTACCATTCAAAAGGCAATTAATTGGGGGATAATACCCCATGTAATAGGATTTCAATGACTCTCAGCGCTGCTCCACTTTGGAGAAGGCGATTTACTCACATAATCCCATGAAAGCACTGGCCAATTCTTTCCCATGTATCTGGAAACACTACCAAGCGATTGAGGGCTACGGTTTCTGAGAATAGAGAGACAGTGTATGTATGTCCACAAGACAAACCATTTGATTGAGAGTGTCGCTGCCACCATTAGTCTCTTAAAATACCCAATGAGGGACTTTATTGAGTCTTCCTATCACCAGGTGCATGATAGTCACGACCACAAGTAATGACAGTCTAAGGAGTGTGTGTCTCAGAGTGAGGCAGTGAGGCAGTGAGGGTGAGTTAACTGCCAGTCAGTCTTCCAGTAACAATCAGTCAGCCAGTTAACTGAGTCACTGGTCAGTCAGTTAACTAGTCAACCTTATAAACAGTCAACCAGTCACTCCCTCACATACTCACTCGAGCCAGTCAGGCCATTAAGTAGACAGTCAGTTATACAAAAAAAGAACAAAAAGCTGGCTGGGAAGTCACCCACCTGACCAATCTACAAGCCAGCCAACCAGCTAACTAGTCACCCATCCTTCAGTTCGCCAGCCAGCTGTATTACACATACAGATATGTCTGTAGCTGAACTGCAGGCCTGTCGGTGTAATGTTATTGTGTGGGCTGAGGTCATTAATGAGGGAGGAAACGTGCATTATTGTTCATAATAGTAGTAATAATAGAGAGTGCAGGCGTGAGCTGTCATGCCCAGCCATTCTGTCACCCCCGGATGTGTGTGTGTGTGAGGGTTTGTGTGTGCATATTCATATTAATCAGATGTTTTGTAAGGCTGTCAGGTTCCTCTTTCAGTCTCTCTCTCTCTCTCTCTCTCTCTCTCTCTCTCTCTCTCTCTCTCTCTCTCTCTCTCTCTCTCCTCCCTCCCTCCCTCCCTCCCTCCCTCCCTCCCTCCCTCCTCCCTCCCTCTCCCTCTCTCCTCCCCTCCCTCCCTCCCTCCCTCCCTCTCTCTCCTCCCTCTTTCTCTCTCACACACACACATCAAGGAACACTTGAGGAGAGTCGTGACCGACCATCACGAAGACAACCCGGACAAAGTGTTTCCAGTCTATTCTTGCCACTATCAATAGCTCGGCTCAGTTAACACATCAAATGTTTAGGCTTCACACGATCTACACTTACCTCAACAGCAACAACAAAACACATGAATAACAAATGTGAAACACGATTCAGTTCAATCGTGTCCGGCGTGTTTTGTTTTTTTATCAATGTGTTTTTCTTCTTTCTGTAATTCGGAGGTACCGGAGGAGCTGGAGTGTTTTGTCACGTCTCTTGCTCCTTTCAGGCATCCACCTGTCTCCATCTGTGATTCGACAGGTTCTCCTTCACGGAAGCTGGCCATGGATCTGAAGAATCACTTGAACCTGCTCTGGACCTCTGCCACGACAAGATGGAGTCAGCTCCATCAAAAACAAAAGGAAAACAAGGCACCGCTTTTCGATTTCAGAAAGAAATCTTGTCAGGAGATGTATGAAAAGAAACTACTTTGATGACACTTCTGCTCTTTGAAACTCCAGTCGAGACGAGTGGTTGAGACACGAGACAAAACTGTCAACTGTTTTGGGGGGAAAATAAAGAGCAAATGGAAATGTGCTCCAATTCAACATTGTTGTTTGAACCTGGGTTGAACCTGTCACTGTTAAGAACTGTGACCAACAGTCTGGCCTAAAGCCACCACACTGACTTTAGAGTGGGCTTTAATACAGTCTTTCGTAAAGCTTCAGGAAATCTATTGAATGACTTCAAGGTAAAGCACATAGAAGAGGGTCAGTAAACATAGGTTTGGCTTGTACTCGTTGAGTAAACCACGCCAAAGAAAATGAGAATGGCTATGGGTATGAACCAGTTGGGAGTAATGGCCTACACACAATAAATTGCACATAACCTCAGCCTTGAATGTGGTTCTGCAACAACATCTATTTAATACGTGGTGAAAGTTCTCACACTGAGATTTTATGTGTGAGTAAGTGTGTGTGCTTTGTGGTCGGGTGGAAGCAGCCACACTGGGCATCCTCTGAGGCAAAGGAAGGACAATCAGGGAGTGGAAGGTTACTTGTTTCTATGCTGGTATTAATGCTATCAACCCCATCATCCCACCTCACACATACGCAGCGGAGCCGTGCTCTCTTAACACAAGCCAGATGCCACTGGAACAAAGCAAGAGACGGAAAGTTATCCTCTTCATTTTCAGGGGTAAATATTTTCCCCTGAGGTTGGAAGGTAAGTAGAAACAGACAGCTGCTGGGAAGAGAGAGAGACGGGGGGAGGGGGTAGAGCTGAGCAAGCGAGTGTGAGAGAAAGAGGGTGCACAGGAACAGAGAGAGAGAGAGAGAGAGAGAGAGAGAGAGAGAGAGAGAGAGAGAGAGAGAGAGAGAGAGAGAGAGAGAGAGAGAGAGAGAGAGAGAAAAAGATACTCACCAACTGTGATTCTGACACTTGGCCTGTTAATGGTAGAAAGATGCAATAAAACACCAGGCTTCTGCAATACTCATGATAAAAGAATGAGGATTATATAAAAATAAAGACAAGAAGACCACCGTGATCGCTCACCGCTCGCTTCACGCCGTGTTGGAGGGGATCAAGGCTTTTGGTAACTGAGCGATGAAATAATTAAATACAGGTGCAAAGACCCCTTAAACAAAATGTTCTGGATTTATTGGAGATAACATGTAAGAACAAGTCAGGCATGTTGCCACATATATCAAATGCATTTAATCAAACTGATTAGAAGAGTGTAACCAGGAGAGGTAAGCTGACAAACCTGTACTGCTTCAAAGCTATACACTGAAAAATATGGTTTTGTAAGCAGGCGTGAGAATCAGCCAAAGATCTAGGAAAGGTTAAGTCCCCCTTGTAGCTCAGGGACAGTGACTTGCCCTGGGTTAAATGTCTCCATATTCCCCTCACTACATGATGTTTGGCCTAGACAAACCCTACAGGGAGAGTGACTCTAAGCATGACGAGTCCCCCTCCAGGAGCTGGGCTGTCATTGTCTCATTGTGTGCTTCCCTCTTCTCTCTCTCTCCTGTCTCTCTGCCTTCCACACCTTTTATTCCTCTCAGCCCTCCATCTTTCCACCTGCCTTTCTGGAGGTCCAGAACGTGAGGGAGGAAAGTGTTGTGGCGTGTGCCACATGTCATGTTTGCATTCCTGAATGATTGATGCAATGTGACGAAACCATTTCGGACCTTCACACAGCGGTTGCATGGTGTAAGCAGTCCAAGTTCTGTTTGAAGACATGCAACATGCTGCACCACATTACCAGCTACGTGCTACAGTTGCTAGTGGTTCAAAAGTCCAAGCCCTTTGGCATACATCTTTCGAACAAACCCTTTCTTCTTACTTACAAAAATGTATTATACTAATACTACTAATACTAAAAGTCATCCAAAAATCCTAAAATTAGACAGGAAGGGAATTCATATTCATATAATCAAGGAGATCTTCATATGACTTACATTAGGTTTCCTGTACTCTCAGCTTTGACACAGCTAATTTAGCACAAAGCTATAAACAAATGACATACCAAAGGTTGAGAATAACGTTTTTTGTTTGATTTTACAACACCGTCATTAAATACAACTTTTCCCTATTTCATTGTGCATTTGTTTATAGGATTTCCACGGTATGGGTCTAAAATGAATGTTTGTGTGAAATGTTTAATGACATGATGCATGCCTTACCTTTCGTTGTGTATACATGAGTCACAACAGGATTATCACAATCTGTTATGATAGTGTTCATTTCTCTCAACATTGCAATACAATAGCCTACATGTATCCATGTTTCACAGAGCAATATAAGACCTTCTGAAGCTTATCTGTTGGTGTTATAAAATACAATGATAATACATGATTAAAAAAATATTATTGGTGTGTCATGAAATACCAAATAGTTGCTCTCCATCCTAATACATATACATCTCTGTGGAAATGGAAAAATCACCCACGTTATACATTGTATTGTTAACATTTATAAAGTGTTATTACTGTAAGCCTTGCACTGTAACATTTCAAGGAGACTCCAGTTGTGACAATGTACCTTTAACGACACGACTGAAACAAGATGTTTCATCAAGGTAAAAATTGTACTATTCCCATTATTCATCAAACCTGTGATGATAACATTTTTGGAGTGTTCAAAATCTCAATCCACCATTGTAGATTTCGAGGGTGTCTTTCAACAAAGCTCTTCTCAATGAGACTGTGGCCAGTATGCAAGGTGAGGCCTCACTTGTTTAAACACGTCAGTGCTCTTTTTCATTGGTGTACATGACCATCTAGAATACGTCACACTGTGTACATCACCGCATTCCATTTCCAGTGCGGGGCACTGGTTACCTGACCAGTGCATTGTCAATGCAAAATCTGTTCAGGTGGAGAACGCCGATGTTTAAAACGATGATAGTTTCCAAAGTGCAGAAGCCTCACTCCTCCTTCTTTCCAGCAACGTTCTATGTCTCTCCCCCATTTCCTAGTAAAGTAGCAAGGGGTCTCATTTTAATGATCTTTGTGGTTCCTGTGGAAAACCCTAATAGCTGGTCAAAGGAGAAATAATTCATTCGGGTTTTCGATTGAGTTATTTACATTTTCTTTTTTGCTGCATTGGTGGTGGGCGGTGTTATTAATCTGAATTAACAACAGTGAGTACAATGTGAAACCCAGTGGAAGCCATTTTGGAATAAAAAGCAGGGCAGCTGACATCCTTCTTTGGCTTTGTTGCTGAGCTGACACGAGTGGTGTCTGTTGGTTTGGTGTTTGGTTATCATAGACAGTAGGGTTGGCATAACAGCCTGTTTCAACCTGAAATGCTCATTAAAGAGGAGGAAGATTCCTTACACCCTCATCCACTCCCCCTCAACACTGTGTGGTCTGAGGCTTTAGTCAAAGAGGGAACATTTTTAAATTTCAAATTTGCAGCGTTTTCAAAGACTGTCTGTGTCTGGGGGTAGGGCCTTGGTCGGCTCGCTAGACAAAAGACGTAAGTGTGCACGATGACTCAAATGGCAAAGAGGCGTTAGGAATTACTTTTGTGCACGAAAGCCCATCATTACTGGGAATATGATAACACAAAAAATGAATGGCAAACCAAAATACAACCCTACATTTGTATGATGGCTGTAATGGACCACATGCTGAACAGTAATTATTCTGCCTACTCGAAAACATGGCTGTGATTCTCAGGGTTTTAATAGCTCGACATGCTCAAACAGCTGGAGAAGTGGTCCGTTTCTCCTTATAGAACATGTAGGCTTCTGAGAAGTCAGAAAAAAAGTTACAAAAAATAAAAAAAGGTTTAACTGCGATGATTTCCGAACAGGTCAAGTTTTCATTGTTGAAGATACACAGTCAAGGACTGATAATGCCCAAAGAAGAAGTCTTTCCTGTGTCAGGTTTATAGATGTCGTTAAAACAGCTATTGTCAACCACTTGCACTCACACTCGGACACATTCACACACTAAATATGTCAGATGGGCATTTCACTCTGCCTACAGTATCAACAGATGACAGATACACAGTCCTCCTGATAAACGGATAATATAAACATCCGCAGGCTCTCCCATATCATGGTACGTATTGACTGTGTAAGCTTAGCGACCAAGGTTATCTCAAAACTAGGCAATGACTGGTTCGTAAGTATGATGTGTGTAGGCCTAAATGGGATCAGCAAACAGAGACTTTCCAGAGGTCTCATTTCCGGAAAAGACTACTCTGGGAACAAGCGACTAGTTGCCTAACTTGGTTTTCTGTTCATCGAAACTACGGTATATGAACCAGTGACAAAGTGGCCCCAGGTTTAAAGGTAACTTCGCTTGCTTCCTCTTCCACGGCCTCTGGTGACAACCTTGTAGCATCTGTCAATAAGGCTTTGTTTACCACAAACCACATGCACACACAGAAACACACACACACACACACATATACAGAGCCTACCGGCCACAAACACAAGCGCACGCAGTGTTGACCGTCATTAGCACCAGGGTGGCTGCTCAGCTGGCAGTGAGGTGAACCTCATTAGAATGGCATCTGTCTCATCATCCATATTAGCTTTGCATCACAGATACACTGTGGTGTTGGCACAGATGAGTCACTGCTTTCGCTACATGTTACCTTTTCAAGTTAGCAGACTCATTTCAAGTCACCATTTCAACTTAGTATAGCCTAAAGCAAAAAAACATATGCTGTTTCATGCTGGAGGCTCTCAAATACAGCAACTTAACTAGCTAGCCTGGTTTACGAAAGGTTCTCTAGTTATGCAGGAATGCATTAGCCAAGTTACAGGTCCTTACAAGTTCAATACATACTTACATCCAGTTAGTGTAGATGCAGACCCAGTTGACCTTTAAAATATGCTAAATACCCACTGCATGACTACTGCATGAATAGTACAATACAAATTGAAGGCTGTAAAAACTCAAGGAAAATGCCTTCAGTCATGAGTCACATCTAGATAAATTCTTCATTTTAATGTAGGGAGAGGCTGCCTTGAACTTTCAATGGGTCTGTAACCTTTATCCAACGGTTGCCCAATTGGCACTTCAAACGCATGGCAAAATTGTGCAAGAAGCGTAGATTAAAGCGGCGTGACTTTCTGTGGAGAGAGAAAGAGAGAGAGAGAGAAAGAGGGAGAGATAGAGACAGAAAACCCATATACAACGTACACAAGAAACACCTCCTCCCTCTTTTCTGGTTCTCAGAACGCTGCTGTTTGCTCTGGGCAAATGGGCCAGTTGCACAACTGTTTAACCGTGACCGTTAAAAGAGTCCCACAACAAGACAGCAGTAAACACTTTACCGGAAGGTAAGTGAGCTCCATCAGACCACCCACCCCCCCAAAACAGAAACACAAACCGCTTTTATTGCCTAAATTAACCACACAATGCACACAGGTTATGATTATGACAAACTTGAGAGCTAAAACTGTCTTCAAGACGTGGGGCTAAAGGCTCACGTGTTAATCTCCAGGTCAAGACTTGCATCACTGCAACATACTCTAAGACAAGCCGGGTAAGGTATGTGTGATTACGAGTTCAATATTGAGAGGTCAAAGCTGCCATGGGTGGGTGGATGAGCAGCCTGCACTTGGACAGATGGACAGATGGACAGACGGACAGACATGTTGTGGCCTTGCCTAGGTCTGGGGCAAAGCGAGTGCCAATATACCAAAATGAAACGGAAAAAATGAAAAGTCTGTCACTTTGATATAACAAATAGGGACGTATCTATGGAAACAACGGTGCCCTGTGTGCGTTGTATCATGGGAAGTAACAGAAAAAGTTGGACATCTTGAAAACAAAACAACTTGGAGCCAACCCAGCGGAGAGTTAGACGGTACATTTCAGCTCCAGCATGTCACTTTGGTTGGTCATCGTAGGGAATCTGCAGGGTAACATTAAAACCATTTAGAGGCCTGTGTTGCCGGGGAACTGGAGGTGCCTATATGCTATGACAACCTTTTGAACAATGGGTTTTATTTAGCCACCTGTCATTCTATTCTTTTATGTCAATATCAAAAGTTAACTTTATATACAGCTGATCTGAGATTTCAAATCGAATCTACTCTTTGAATGGAACCCTGAAGAGATCTTCCTGAAGCTCTCCAACTTGACTTCCAGTCTCACTCCTTTGAGAACCGTGTGAGGAGACAGTGGCATTATGGGAAGGTGTCACAAAACATAACCGACAACAGAAAGCGGGGCACATTTAGTTTAATGCTGCCAAGCTGCTGACAGGCTACGGAAACCAGGGGAAAGTGTTGCGCAATCAATGGGCTAGGTTAATTACAAAGGATCAAATAGAGGCACCATGGCAACGCTGCCACATTTTCCAAAACAAACCCCCCGGCGCTCCTCAGCTCTGGGCCCTGCGGTGGCTGTGATAGGCCGCGCACACCGGAGCCTCCGCAACGATTAGCAGGCTGTGTTTACCCATCAAGACGGATGTACGCGAGCAGTTATCACGGAAACCACAGGGCCGTGCCACAGCGCGCACATGCAGCGCTCCAGAACCTTCCAATGCTGCGGGAACACCATGGGAAGGATACCATCACCGTTCTATATGAACTCTGTCAATATGTTCTTTTCTAATCTTTCATCTAAATCAGATGTGGCAGAATATGGTTATATACCCTCATATAATATAATATATAATGCGACTAGTTCCCGCTTTTGGACTTGTTGAAATGATTAGGACCAGAGATGCTTTGACAGCTCTGAGAACACTGTGCATCGTCTGTGCTGTCTGTCAGTTGGCAAGACTACCAGCAGACCTCAGTATGATCACAATATGAAAGAACACACAGCCTGTTTGGTCTAGATAGAACACTCTGCCTGCCTGTGTGTGTTTGTGTAATGTCTGTCTTTGTCCAGTCTCCAAAGTACACCACAATCTTATCCAACAGCTTTTAGTCAGTAGCTCCAATTATGCGAAGCTCGAGGAACTAGCTCGAAAGGCATCCAGTTTTACAACTTTTTTTTCTCCCAAATTCAGAAAATGTCCAATTTGACCAAGTTACAATTACATGTGCACGGCATGAGGTCATGAGAGTTGGAACACATTCCTTTGTGCTAAATCCTCCTGGCATTTTCCCAACTGCAGCCCTGCTGATTCCCAGGCTGTCCTACAGCCACTGTCCTGTCACAATAGTCCTCAAAAGCCCTCCACTGGAGCTATGTGAGGCTGCTGTTAGCTGAAACCACTTAGCGTTCTGTGTCAGGGGATGTATTTGGACTCCATGTAAGGATGCTATAGAGTGGGCAGATGCGTAAGCAAGAGTTTCCATCTGTCCGAATGAGGGGTGCCAAGGAACTGCCTGGAAGACCTCATGAAGACCCTGGCTGAATATCAAACTCACGCACACACACCATACACACACCCACACCCACGCACACACACACACATACTCCCTCTGCTGTCTGTCATGTGCCTGAGTCCCTGAGAGGCACTTAGCACATCACTCTGTTTCGCTCAGGTTTCAAACCATACAAGACATCTCTGCTGGCCGTGCGGTGGACCCAACCCTGTTTGACGGTTTAGGGTTTCACTTTCTTTTTCACACGTCTTTTATTGCAGTCAATCTTTTTGGGCCCGTGTTTCCCTAGGGAACAAAGAGAGAGGTGCACACTCTGTTTTCGATATGTAGACAGTTAAGAAGCAGGAGTTGAGAAGAAACGTGTAGCATGCCTCTGGAAACATTCTTCCCAGCCCTAAGGCCATGTGATGGAGGTGGTTTGGAGCCTGTGCCAGGGTGGTTAGATAACACATCAGACTCAGCTCATGGCGTTGAGAGTCGAGTCGACCTCGCTTTGACCCCGTGTCTGTTTCAGCAGCAGAAACGTTTTTCTTACGTCTCAGCTTGTCTCACTGTAAATCTGTCACAGACACTGTTTCTCTAGTCTCTCTCTCTCTCTCTCTCTCTCTCTCTCTCTCTCGCTCTCTCTCTCTTACCCTTATCTCCGCCTCCATCGTCTTCCTATCGCAATCTAGCTACACCTTCTCTCTCTCTCCCTTCCTCTCTCCTGCCTCTCTGGGTGTGATGGTGAGACTGTGACTGATCATTTGCGTATGTGCGGGCACCAGGTGTCTTCTGTCTGCTTTAATCAGCCACGCAGATTGATGCAGGGAGATGGAGGATAATGAATGAAACTCAATTAACGTTTCATGCCTAGTTCTGGAATGTAGTAGGCCGTGTTCGTTTGTAGTTCGACAGTGATACAGGGCAGTTCCTTTTAGTTCAAAGACACAGGTCACTCGAGACACTGGCACATCCTGCATAACATCTGAATGTTGGGAGATGGTCTGTTAACTGCACAAACACAGTTACTAGGTAGCTGACCAAATAGGTAAGGATTCAAAACACACAAACGACACACACACAGCACTGCATAGCTGGGTGACTAGGCCGGCTACACGCACCTGGCACACCCCCTTGCCACACACACACACATGTAGCCACGCAAGCACACACACGCACACACGCACACAGCTGTGTGTGTTCAGGGCCAACTCAGACAGATGCTGACAGCTCCACCGATCCTTCTGCAGTGAGCTCCCAGCCTCGTGGCCTCCCTGAGACAGATTGTATCATCCCAGATTCAGATAAGCAGCTTGCGCAATGCCCCTACCCCCCCCCCCCCCCCTTCTCTCTCTCTCTCTCTGTCGACCTATTTCAATCTCTCTCTCTACTCCCGGAGAGTATTTCGAAATCATTAACAACAAAAGCCATCGGCATAGATTGGCAGTCGGGGTATGAGGTTAAACTTGGAAAGTGAGTGTTAGGACGCCCACTTTAATGCACGCAATGAAACACACGTACTAAAGGTACACACACACACACACTCACAGCGTTCAAATGCGTTTTTCACTTCCTTCTTCATAATCGACGTGCACCAAGATTTCAGCTGAGCCATGTCATTCATGACATGTAAGGTTTCAGACACTAGAGAGGAAATGAGAAGTACAGACTCTGCTTCTCAGCAAAACCAGGAACAACACTTCCACAGACACACACTGAGGATTTACGATGTGACATTGAAAGTGGGCATTGTTAAATTATACCAATTGCTTGATTTACGGGTGCAAGATTACAAGCGTGAGACTGGATAGCAGAGAGGAACTAGTGAATGTTTTCAAGAAGGCTCTTGACAAATACATTGTGGTTTTGTATTCAAGGCAGTATATCAAACTGAAATGAGGGTTGATGAGTTGAAAAACAATTATGAAAGGGGTCAACGTTCCATCTTCGGGAACACACACATACTTTCACACACACACACACACACACTCAGTCACAGACATTTGTCCTGCACACGACTTTCTTAGAGAAACACTTCACAAGCACACTCTGAATTACAGCGTATCCAGGGAAAGCTACAGAATGACAATAGCCCACTGGAAGAGCGTCTGACTGGAGATCAAGAGGTGGTGGGTTCAAATCCCCCTGGGATGTGGAAGCATTGCTAAATAAACACACTGTCTTTCATTAGAGAGGGAAGAGAGAGAGAGAGAGAGAGAGAGAGCTGCATTCGGATGAGAGGGAACCCATTCGGGGCTGTCCTCGTATGTGGCAGGAAGACTCTCTTTCTGACTTGGGTTGCTAATGACTTGGGGTGAGTCACACTCCGGCTATGCTGCCCCTCGCTTTTATAACCGCTGCCAGACAGGCGTTGTATTAATATTCAACACACTTTACTGTAGGGCGTCGCTGTGTGTAAACACATATACATAAACCCACTGGTTTCCATGGTGGACTGCACACACATCGCAAAGACTCGCACACGCACATCCCCATCTGTGGAGTGGACCGTGGAGTAAGTCCGGAGATTCATGTACTGATCTATACGTTAACATCCTTGCATGCAGAATGTAAAGCGAAATAGGTGAAGGTTTGTTGTTGTTGTTGGACGTTACCTCAAGTGAGTGTACAGACTTGCAGGTTCTCTCAGAGAGACAGAGCGATTGCAGGCGAGTTCCTTTCCAGGAGGAAGAATTGCAAACATGAGTCAGAGATTACAAACAAGAGGAAGAGAACACTGTGTACCTCACAGTTTTAGACAAGTAACACAGTGAGGGAACCATGGTTACTTTCACGTCGCCGTCTAGTGGCAAAATGCGGAAGTCAACCCATATCATACGTGAATTAAAATACATCCAATTAAATTGTATTTGACCTATATCCATGTATTACTGGTGTTCGTTTTCTCTAAATAGCCTATGCCAACCGAAATTGCTTTATTTCACTGTCTAACAAAGTCTGTGTTATGTGCTTTGGGCGATTGTAGGCAAAAGAAATGTCAAGACACGAGAAGGCTTGGGCATGACGCGAATGCATGAGTGATGGGTGCTGGATATGATCTAGTGACACATGCTGCAGATACCAGAGGGATGGGGGAGAGTGAGTCAGAGTCACAGTTAGAGATAGGATCCTTAGGGTGGGACTGAC
The DNA here is from genome assembly GCA_023658055.1 of Thaleichthys pacificus. NCBI lineage: Eukaryota > Metazoa > Chordata > Actinopteri > Osmeriformes > Osmeridae > Thaleichthys > Thaleichthys pacificus. Next base: position 4,209,548 of record CM042861.1, on the reverse strand, counting down.
CTCTGACAGCTCTCTCGTTCTCCCTCTCTCTCTCGCTCCCTCTCTCTCTCTCTGGGTTGAACGGCATTTCTCTTTCTTTCCTTTTCCTCTCTCTCTGTCTGGGCTGGGTCTCGCTGGTCACCATCTGCAACCCCTACTTCGCTGTTTAAGAGCTGGGTGGAGAGCCGGTGGGTTTGTTCTGTGATAGACAACCTCTCTCTGACTCATACCAACACACACACACACACACACACACAGATAAGCACACACACACGTACACACAGACTTTATGGCGATGACTCACCCTAGTGCGGACCATTCAGGTCTCTGTGACACAGAAAGCACACCAAAGTCAAACCCAGCGTGTGCGTGTGAGAACGAGAGCATGTGTTTGCATACACATTTGCCTGTTAAAGCAATACGACATGCCCTTTCTGTTAAAGATACACAACATCCTTGCACCTTATCAGCTCAGTCAGTCAGTCGTATATTTTCTCCAGCCATTCTAGTGAGAGATTTTGGTACTCTGGAATAGTGTGTTTACGTGTGTGGCTCTCTGGCAGCAGGATCACAATTGCAGTTATTATGACATGGGTAGCTTCGGATTGATGAACTACAGTCGTGTGACTCATCGGCATTTGACAATGAAGTGGTGAGACAAAATGGTGTCTCCCAGCTCCCAGAGGAGGCTCCCCCAGCGCTGCAGCTCTCACAGCATCACGGCTCGGCAGGCGCAGGGTGCAGAACGTCCTGGGCTTTCATTTAAACCACTGTTGCATGACCGGCCTGGAACAGATGAGTCACTACCAACTGCATCCATCACATTGGAATCCCTGCAAGTCTGTGTGACTCAAATACACTGGAGCCAATTATGGAAATCAACATTAGATCAAAAGGGTGGGGTGGGGGTGGGGGTGGTAATAAGACACGACTTTCTGGATGTTTTGAATTCCATGGCAACCACTTTAATTCTTTCTCTCCAAAAAAACTAAAAAGAAGATGAATCACAGAGTTGACAATATCGAAAATACTGCCAAACAATGTACTTTTGGCACTATACGTAATACAAAAAGCAGAAAAGGTAAGAAAGTACGACAATACTTTATGCGGCATTTCATAGTGAATACAATGTTTGAGGTACCATTTTAAGATCATACAAGACAGCATACTGTATAATCATGCAGCTCGTGTCTAGAATCCCCATTCTTATTCAAAATAGAGTTATACAGGGTGGTTATACCATGTTTATGGCCACAAATGCACAATGTGCAGCCTTTCCCTCGAAAGCAACGCATACAAGTACGACACATGACATCGGGCGCGTTCAGTCTTCATCGTCGGTGACGTCCTCCAAATCCTCCTCGTCCTCCTCGTCGTCCTCCTCCTCCTCCTCCTCCTCCCTTCTCCTCTGCCTGCTCGGGGTCCTCTGTTGCTGCAGTACGACAGGTGCCCATTAAGTCAGTAACCTCCCTGCTGGATCCCACATTACGAGGGAGCACTTGAATATGCATGAGACGGCGCATGACTCATCAGTGTTGTGTCGACGTCGGGCGGCGGTCGGCGTTTGTGTGCGTGCGAGGCCGTGCGAGGCCGTGCGAGCGCGGCATGCTTTTCCCACTGTGAACGACCCAGTCATGCCAGCAAGCGCCTGATAAAAAAAAAAAAAGATCTCCGAAAACCCCTTCTCGGTTCCTGATCTCACTGCCTCCGTTTTTGGGGGGTTGTTGCCTCCTTTCCTCCATTCCTTCTCTAACTGACGTCGGAGGCATGGGATTCCTCTCCGCCGACGCCGATTGAGACGGGAGGGGCGAAGAGGCAGGACATGAGGGAGCGAGCAGAGACGTGAGATGTCTCTCCTGGGTTCGCTTCACTTGGCCCAAAGGCCACGAGAAACACAGGAGAAGGTGCAGGGAGACCTATAGGAAGCGCAAGACGAGGAGCTGGATGTTTGTGCGCGGCGTGTCGGTGCTTGAAAGAAGGTCAGGTTAGGGAGAGCCAGTCATCGGGAAGACCGATTTCAAAGGATTTATCTATCTATATGTGGTTTGACATTTTGTACAGAGAGTGGCTTTGCATATGCCTTACCTGCAAAGTCCCTGAACTACTCAGGGTGGACCCAGTCTGATTGATGGAGGCTTTGGAATGAGTACGGACTAGTTCTAAGCGGGACTTGTAGTCTGGGGGGTGCAGCATGCTCCTGAACACCTGCCAAGACAGTAGGAGGTGCTATACTCTTCAAAGACAGTAGGGGGTGCTATATTCTTCAAAGACAGTAGGAGGTGCTATATTCTTCATATACAGCAGGAGGTGCTACACTATTCAGAGGATAGAAAAAACTGCAAATTGTGTGTGAGAAATTATTATCTTTACTTGGAGGTAAAGAAGGATGTCTCAGCTGCTTAGGATAATGTAGACATGTAGGCACACAAAGGTTGGGTAATGAGTAGGGTTTTCTAGAAGTGGTATAGTGGGACACTGAATTTAAAGACAATTACATTGAAAACAAATAGGCTGCAAAATTGCACATTATTTCCCCTCTTTCATTGACATTATGGCTCATAAAATCGCCTTCTTAGATTAGTTAACGATGCCCAACTGTTAAATGAATTCAATCAATTTCCCTGCACTACACCTCAACAATCCGAATCCTGATAGTGAATCCATTCATTGCCTGAACGGTATTTCTTGTCTGACCCATTTGAGAATGATGGAGAATCTTGTAGACTAGGTTAAGTCAAGTCATTTGCGGCCTTTGTGAAGCAGAATTAAAGCTAGTCTAAAACATCATACCAGCAAACCTCACCGCTGGTGGCATTAACATGACTGAAAAAGCCCCTGGAGACAGCAGAAGGCAGAGGCAGGCTTGTGTGAGCTTCATGCAGTCAGACCATGGACAAAGGCCAGAAACAGCAAGTGAGCCAATCTTTGTTACAGATGAATTGAAGGGAAGTCTGGCCCTTTACACTGACTCACCCTCATGACTCTGTTGACTCATTAAGTTCCTTCGACTCAGTGATTGAACGTGCAAATATTTCGGGGCAAATTATGAACAAATGTACTATGTTGAAGCAATCACAGCTGCATTCAATCCAGATCTTTAGGCAGCACCAATTTCAATGTATACAATACACTATCACTTGCTTGTCGATGCAACAACTGTTGAAAACCAAGACGCCCTCCAAGCACCTACACGGGCACTGTCAACACAGTCCTCCAACTATTCATCGAATTTCATCAGGAGGTAAACAAACAGCATCAATGTAAGCTCCAGAAAACGCTGTTCATGCCGACACAAGGACACGGAGATGGTCAAAGTGTTGAGAGGACATTTTAGCGGCAGCCTCCGTCAGGTTGAAAAGGATTGCTCATTGTTCGTGAACCTGCAAGTGAATCGACTGCACAGCGTGAGTCACTCAAACAGGCTGTCCGGGTTAGAAGTGTCACTCCCATTGGCGTGATCGGGAGATGAATCATTGAATGAAACCCACAAACTGTGATGTCAAGGGGAAAGAAAGAAGAAAAAAAACGCTAGCAGCGAGATCTATTTCAATATTAGGCCATCATAGGCTCACCTCCAGGTCTTCGTCCTCATCCACCATCTGAATGTTCTGGAAGGCTGTGGTGTAAACCTCCAGTGCCTTGGCGTGGAACGTCATCTCCACGGTCACAAACTCGCCGAAGATCTTCTGCAAGAGAGATCGGGGAAAATATGAGTTCATCTGTGGAGCCTTTTGTGGCATTGCTTGTAAAAACACACCACGCAAATAGAGTATATATTAATTGTATTCAGTGGACGGTGAGAGAGAAAAAAGAGAGAATGAGTGGCAAATGAGCAGAGATGGATTTGTTTCACCGTCGTCTGATATGGGTTTAATATTCGTAAGTCTAGAAACTGTAGCTCTATTTAATGAACGTGCTAAAAAAAAAAAAGAGAGAGAGAGATTGAGACAAGGAAAGCAAGAGAGCTAATGAAAGGTGACAGGCAGACAGAGGGGTAACTGACCTTGATATCACTGATTTTCTGCTTCTCAAACTCGTCTATTGTCTCCTCCAGGTGGCGTGTGGTGCGCGTGGCGTCCATTGTAGCTCTCTGCAACTCACTCTCAGCCTGAACACAGCACAGCAGGCTCACACATGTCCAAAGAACTGAATGAAACCAATTGTATACGTTGCGTACTAAATGTTTAATCCATCACTTCTACAACACTTGCAGCAGTGAATGGACTGTCAAAAAAATCAAGGAAGCCACCTGTGACTGTTGGTGTTATTAAGGAAAGTGCATCCATCAGCAATCAACAAAGCAATCAATCAAAGATGAATGCGTACTTGTAAGGTACTAGTACTTCTACGTTGGACTTAAACTAGTAAGTTTAAGTCCAAGACTTGACAGACTTGACACACTAGTGTGTCAAGTCTTTCTGGAACTAACCACCAGATCCAGGAGGATACTACAAAGGGAGATGTTACTCCACAGAAACAACACAACTATGAAGTAACATTTGATTAAAACTGCCCCAAAGTCATGCATTATTTAGATAGCTTGTGCAATATTTACTTCATTGTAATCACTCTCAAGCGCGCAAACAAACAAGCAAACAAACACATATCTATGTCCAGCACGGTTATCTTTCAGCTTGGCCCAACACTGTAGCCTTATCTGATTCAATATGATTGAAGCGACACGTCCGATTCTCGTGCAGTCTTTCGTCCTTTCGTCAATCTATTTGGTAAATGCATCAGCTCTCTAAATCTCCCATTAAGGGAGCAGTCTGCCTGGTAAAGATACAATGATCTGGCGGTCGGAGGGGTTTCGCTGCCTTGTTCTCTCCAGCTGCTGCATCTGCTTGGCTTCTCGGTTCCTGGCACTCTGGCTTGTCTTCAAGTCCTCCTGGAAGGAAGGCACACGAGTCAGATCAGTGCTGACTGGGGATGGTTGATCACATCTTAAATGCCAAATATCTTGGATCAGCATTAGAAACGTGTACGTTTTGTAAATAGATACTGCCATCGTGTGGACAGTCCAGGTAACTAACATCACATTCAGAATTTCCTTACAACTTACTCGTTTCAGTTTCACCAATGGTCCATAGCTTTTTAAAGGCTCTACCACTCTGGCTTCAAGTCTCTCGACCTGCAAGAATATTGTGGTGTTTGGGATTGTCATTACTATACAAAATGAAATCACAGTCCTTGATAAGAATCACCATATCAAATGAAGGCAGCTCTGCTACATACCTCTGCTTGACGATAGTCCTGAATCTTAGCAAGTTGGTCAGCAAACTGTTTCATTCCTTTCTTCAGATTGGGTGTTTCCGTGTCTGCATACAGACTGATCTCTCTGACCATGAGGTCAGCTTTATCTCGTAACCTTGCTGTTTTACGGACATAGGCGGCGAATAGTTGGCACATCTCCCCAAAGTGCTTCTCCACGTTGGTGATGTTGTCCTGGATCTGTTTGGTCTGGGTGTCCCTGTTGCATTGAGGATCATGTTTGGATAACGTGTCAATGGAATTCCACTTATTTCAACCAGTAGGTTAGTTTATCTTAATTTTCATATAACCCTTTCAACAACTATGAGTACCTTTGCTGGGCTTGTTTTTGAAAAGTGGCTACAGTAGGTTACTTAACACAGCAAACCACTTTTGCTTGGTAGTACTAGCAGCTATTGCCTTGGCTACTCAGATTGTAAACAGCTAATATTACCCCCTTATTTAACTAGACTGCCAGACACATTTTTCAGATAAATAAGAGAGGTTGAGCATGTCCGAAGGCTTTTCTGATTCCACTTTCCATCTGCTGCTCTTATTTATTAGTGCAGTAGATTACAGTAGCAAGCTAGCACACTAGCTATCTCGCCTAGTGTAGCTGGTTCCACCTTCGTTAAAAGCCAGCTGGCTGGCTACTACAGTAGCTATCAGCTAGTTTACGTTAGCTAGTACTAGCTAGCTATCTTTTAATTAAATAGTGAGTAGGCTTCACCTTGCTCTTGCATCAGGAGTTCGGCTCATAATGGAACAAGAATGGTAATCCAGCAATCAAAACTAGGTAAAGAGTATAGTAATACAGTAATGGTCCAAAAGAAAGCAAGCTAGCTACTTGTCTACGGCTAGAACGCCAGGAATCCGTTTCCATGGAGTTTTCATGGGGCGTTCCACTTATTTCCGGTAACAGTGTATGTTGGGAAATTGAGGTATTTGATGTCCCCTATCTGTAGGCTGAATTAAGTATTGTTGAAATACTAATACCTAAGGCTATGTTTAATTACCTACGTTATCAGTGATTAGGTAATAGTAGTCCCTGGTGATATTCAAAACTAACTTATTTTGAAACTGTAAAATTGTAATAATTAATATGTATAGTTGAAGCAAACACCATTATTCAATTGATTTCTCCCTTGATCTACATAGAATTTCCTCACAATACAAGTGCAACACTATTCCATTTCTCAATAAGAAAATCAATTAAAAGTAAAAAAGGTTCAATTAAAGGAAACAGGATAACCTGCAAGCCAAATATATAGATATGAAGTAAAGAAAAAACACCTGTTACCGGCTATAAATAATTCCCAGAAAACCTTTAAGGTATTTAGTCTTTCTTAGTACCAGCTTTTCAAAAACAATAAACACAGCATTTTCCCATTATCATTATATCATTTTGAAACAATGCCAAAAGCAGACTTTGTGATCATTGAAATGAATGGGGATTCATTGTGATAGCCCCCTCCGGTTCCAACACATGAATGTCACCAGCTGCTTTGTCTGGGCCTCTGTGGAAAATTTCCAAAAACCTTAATTATCACGCTTAATCATCCGTGGAATTGAAGCAGGGGAAATTCACTGTAACAGATTGTGGATGTAAAACATGGTCATTGCATTTATCTGTGTGTTTTAGCCCCCCACCAAAGCATTCTGGCTGCTTGTTGTGTGAGTCTTCCCTCTCTGGCAAGGGGCAGATTTGAATTGTATATGAATCTGGCATTGTTGTATATCCGAAGATGTTGTTTGTGTATATGCATGTACTGTTTGGAGTGGGTAAGATCAGATTGTGTGCACATGCTATGTGTGCATGTGTGTCTCTGTGTGCCTGTGCTCTTGGTCATTGTAAAGCACCTGCCTGTTCTGTTTATATGCATAACAAGTATACCTATATGGTAGGAATGCTTATAAATAGTATGAATGCAAATTATTGTCAGTGCAGGAGTTTATTTGTGTTAATTGGTGTCATGTGTCTTAAGAGGACAGTTTTAGAGTGCGTCTTGACATCATGTGAACCAGGCACCTGCTCTGTTTAAGTTGTAATGGCCTTATTGTACCACTTGATGGCAAGCTACTGCTGTCCTATATCCTAGTCTGTGCCACAATACACACATTTTACTCTATACTCCATCCAAACACTATGCTACAACTCTCCATACTCTACAACTCTACTTCTATACTAAATCCCGCATTTGAACACAATTCTGGCAGACAGCTGTCATGGCAATTGTCACTAACGTTCTGTCTCTCATTTGTTCCTCCATCTGAAATATACAGCATTCCCAAGAAACCATGGAGATAATCTAAACAGTCCAAAATACACAATGCGCCACTGTATATAGGTATCTTTGTGTCCCTATAGGACGAAGTACAATATCCCTTTTTGCAGTCCAAATGACAGAAGTGCATCTGAGTTCAATATGTACAGCATGGCCAAGTCCTGCTACAAAACAACATGCTATGGAAGCTAACTTAGCGCTACCGAGCCTATTCTCCACTGGCTGGATCTCCATCAGGACCCACTCGCTGCTGAATGAAGTCTGGAGAGCTGCCGAGTTGTTTTTTGGCCGCCACTGTAAATGTATTCAGGAGAAGTATGGTCTTTATGGAGACAGTGTCTGACTTCCTTAAAGAACAGATGGTGTTATTACCAAAACACCAATTAGCAGGAAGTGGGTTGCATCCACACAAATCCCCCCCTTCTCTTTTTCACTCTCTCTCTCTCTCTCTCTCTCTCTCTCTCTCTCTCTCTCTCTCTCTCTCTCTCTCTCTCTCTCTCTCTCTCTCTCTCGCTCTCTCTCTCTCTCTCTCTCTCTCTCTCTCTCTCTCTCTCTCTCTCTCTCTCTCTCTCTCTCTCTCGCTCTCTCTCTCTCTCTCTCGCTCTCTTCCTCCCCATGCTCACGTGTTTGTGGGCCCTGTGTGCTGCTGTGGTGCTACGACGTCAGGGGAGAAGCAGAAGATGCTCGCCCAGCCGAACAGATTGGGAGTGACATATGTCAGACGCGGGTGGTTGGGGGGGGTGGTCTAGCAGGTCGCAGCAACATGCCGTGTGCCTCGGCTTTCGCTCTCTCTCCCCTTCAGGTTTGACCTGCGGTGTCCCCCCCCTCCCCCCCTCCCGCCTCCACCACACACCCAAAAAAGAAGCACACACGCACCCTTAAATGCCATACACGTTGCTGGTAGACGATTGTCTGTCAGGAAAGGAGGGGGCCTGCTAGCATGCGTTTGTGTGTTTGTCTGTGTGTGTCTGTGTGTGTGTGTGTGTGTGTGTGTTTGTGTGTGAGTGGGCAGGACTGGGGTGCCTTGAGGTTGAATGGTGCACACCCTGTTCATAACAAACAGCAACAACCTGCCAATTAGGTGGTGTCTGGGGCATGTGTGTGTGTGTGTTTCTGTGTGTGTGTATTTGTGTGTGGAGTACTGAGGTGGGGCAGTCGGGGGGTCCAGCTCTGTGTGCCTTGTCTGTCAACTGGTGCATGAAATTAAATGACAAGTCTCAGGTCAATATCCCGTACTGATATTGGCCCTTCTGTTAAAATGACTGTGTGACGAGTTGGTTTGCTATTTTGGACAGTGAATTTGACTGGTCTTCTGGTCAGTTGTCCTCCCTGTTTCTTTAGTGAACTGTAACTCGAACAACCTTCAACAAAAATCTTTTCGATGACAGTTTAACGACAGCTTGAAGGGCAACTCCGTTCCGACACAGTCCACTGCGTTTATTGACCGACTGACAAAATTCTCTCCCAGAGGAGCTTGGAGCACAGGTTAGGGCAACTTTGTCTGTGTTCATTAGTGTCTCCTTCCAAACTTCTTTGTTCGACACCCCCTCCTCTTCCTCTCCTTTGCTTTTCCTTCCTCCAATCCCCCTGCATCTCTCCCTGGAGAGGTAGACACATAAATGTCACAAGATGCAGTTCGATTTGAGTGTGTGTGAGTGTGTGTGTGTGTGTGTGGAATTGGGAGGATTCCACCAAACTTTTTAGTAAACCCTAAACCTGCTCTTAAGCTAGTATTACTTTAGATAACACTGGTTGCAAATGGAAAGTGAGCATGTGTCCAACATCTCAATAAGGATGTACAGTAATCAGCTTAACATGATATCTGCTGACCTGCCGAGGTAGATGGACGTGGCCACTCCCTAAATCAGTGCCCTTATTGGCTCACCATGTTTTAGTCACCGTAGGTTCACTTCTTAACCTCATCTCACCTATAGTAACTTAACCTAACCTAACATTCAGTGGGGCAGATAGTATTCGAAACTAAATAAACTATTAATGTATTTATAAATAAAACAATTTGTGGTTTTGTGCTTAGACTGGTACGACTTAAAGTGTCCTCTCCCATTTCATCTCTTATGGACTTCGGCGAAACGTTGGACATGCATTGTGGCTAAAGGAAGCATTAAGTATTGATCCACGAATGTCAACTTGGCTTCGAAAATAATCTCTGGCTCTGGAGCCCAGTATGTAATAGTGTCACATAACTAATTCATCATTTATTAATAGTAAGATACTTTTTTACATCAGAGAAAAACTCCAGCACAGGGTGTCTTGTTTCCCAAGTAGCATATCTCCCTTAATGCATTTTAATGGCAAGTATCCAGTCGGACAACCATTACACATACACAAACAGCTGAGTGCATCTCGCCCACACATTAACCTTGATCCCGGTAAAAAGCTATTCGCAAGACCCACACACACGCACACACAAATGCACGCATACACAAGCACACGCGTGCAGACACAGCACACACATGCAGATGCACATTGGATTCATTGCAGCCTGGTTGGGGAGTGCTGGAGATGGTCCAGATATCCTCATTGTGGTGTCTAATTGAAGATGACTTCAGAATTCTCGAACAAAGGAAGTGTTCCCCTGAGCTTTCATGTGTTTGGTGTTTCCGAGTGTGTGTGTGCGCCGTGTACTACACCTGTGTACTTCACTGTATGTGTGTGTGTGTGTGTGTTTCCGTGTGTGCATTTGCAGCAGATTGCTAGATAATGCAGATGTCTGTTGCATGTCAGCGAGTACAGTATGTGTGCACATGTGTGTGTGTGTGTGTGAGTGTATGTGTGCGCGAGCGACAGAGAGAAGAGAGAGAAAGTGATTGGAGAAGTATTTCAAATGGGCTTTATGTGGCAAACACATGAAAGTGTCCACTGTCCTTTTGTCCTAAATATGCAAATGAATGAAATAGCCCAGAGTGCATGGGGCATTCCCTGAAGTGCATTCATTAGACACTGTTAGCATAATTGATTCCGGGCACCAGCGATAAAAGTGGTCACTCACACATAGCCTTGCAGTACCCATGGGAGTCCATGGACCAACTTCTCTCATGAATCATTCAACCTCACCCCCCAGCCAATGGATGGGGCCTATACTCCAGAGATACGAGCCACCGTAATACTGTCACTGATGTCTAAATCATCTCCTCCACCCACACCCCTGACACAAACATAAAGATGAACCCCCTTCACTTCAAAGCTTTAATTAGAGCGCATGTGAAATATACAATGTCTCTGTTTCGTTTAAAGCGTTACCGTACACGTTCAATGGACAGAACTGTGTTTTTAGTTTGGAAATGTGGCTTGAAGTTGAAAGCTGTCTTGAGTCGAATTTATGAACTTCAAATTCATCATTTCAAATCGTTGAATGTCAAGTTGATAGTACAACAAACATGACATAGATATAAAAACAAGCATTCGGCATTTACATATACAATACAACATCCAATGTAACCTACTGAGGTACTCCTCCTTCTCAGATATAACTGCTGCTAACCCCAGAGCCTCCTGAGGATTCAGCGTAATTACACCAAGAGCAGCACCCAGTCACTGAAGAAGTGATGACATCGCTCCGCCACCACAGTCACACACGCATGACCGGGAGCAGGGTCGGTGCGTGGTCTGCACCCAGCCCTCCGATGAGAGAGGCAAGATGGAGTGAGGGTCGGGAAGGGTACGGTCTCTCTCTTCTTTTGGAAAATCCTGTCTTCATTTTCCAGTGGTCTTGTGAAGGATTTCCACACCTCGTGGAGTAAGAGATAAAGAGAGAGAGAGAGAGATAGACAGATAAAGAAAGAGATGGAGAGATAGAGAGGGACAGAAGGAGAGCGAAGCGTTGTGACGTATTGCATGGCTCGTCAAATAAAAAACTATTCATTACCTCCACCAGCCATAACCCAGATGGCCAGAAAATTGCCTTTGTGTTGGGATGTGGATTCAGGCATGAATATTAATAGAAGACAGATGTAAACGCATATTCATATTCTTTCACTCCAGCCCCCCTCCCCCTCTCCCTCGCCCCGGCGCAGGTTGAAATTATAATGCATCCACTTAGAGGAAGGGGAACAGGCGGCATCCAGGAAGCAATTCACCTCTCTCTAATGTGCAGCTCTATTATTGCTTTTCGTTAGTGGTGTTGTGTGTATGTGCGTGTGTGTTTGTATGTGTTTTGGGGAGCACTAAACACAAGGACTAAGCACAACACACACACACACGGAGCTGAATGGAACTGTTTGGTACTGGTTACATTCTCTCCATTCATCCAGCAAAAATAATAAAAATACTTGAATTGGCAGCCATAACTAGAACGGTTGTCCATGGCACACCACATATGTTGTTTCTCTTTTCTCAGGGCACTGACAGAACGTGACAAAACTATGATATGCTTGCGTACTCTGTGTGACTTCAAACGTGACCCTTTTCTGAAGTCCCAACGATGGCCACTAGATGACACTATGACGCTCAGAAAGCCCTTCATGACACGACTTCTCCCTCCCTTTTACGGAAGTCCACTGCTCGCCAGTGCTCTCTCTCTCTTCTTGGTGTCTTTCTTTATCTCTCTCTCTCCCTCTCTCCATCTCTCTCTGTACCCTCTCGACCTCAGGTGGCTGCCCATCTGAAACGGAGAACCCATCGATCACTTTGGCCAATTATATGAATAATGTGTCCTGCTCCAGCAGATATCCTTGGCATATATACACTGTAATATCTCTGCTGATGCTTTGTTTATACTTTAGCAAGCTGCTGGAGCCAGATGCCTGGGAGAAGAGTTCTTTTCTCTCAAGTAACTTCCAATCAAATGAAATACATTTCCAAAAATGAAATAGAGAAATAGCTTCGGTGCATACAACTCTTCTCCTCACACACACACACGCATACGCACGCACATACATGCACACACACGCACGCACACACACACACACACACACAACACTTGGACCTGATGTGTTGGAGGGGAAGGATGAAGAAGTCTCTCTTAATTGAATTAGGTTCAGAAACGGAAATAAGCCTTCTTTGCATTGCTTGTGTGCCAATATGGAAAATGAAAACCAGTTAATAAAAACCAGCGCTAAATCAAAGGGCCATAAAATTTATGGGGCGATATTAAAAATGGGGGGGTGCGTGACGAGGTGGCGTTAACACATTGGGTCTGAATTATCATGTTAATTTAATTCCTTCACTCAAATGAAGCAGAAGGCTTAATAAAGTTCAATTAACCAACTAGCTCCACACCTCCTTTTGAGGTTTATGGCTGACTTCTAAATCATAGACCTTCACTGCACCTTAGGAGGACTACTTTTGCAGAGCCTCAGGTCCCATAAAAAGATGATGGTCTACTACTGTACAGGTAGAAAGAGACCAAGATAGTGGATATAGGCGACCAACACGGTGAATCAGGGTGAAGTTGCCATTCCTCCATCTTCTATCAAACCATTTATCTTTGCTTATTGCACCCATGTTTCCTGTCATCTTTTCCTGAAGGCACTTTAGTCATATATAAGTCATTCTATGTTACCAGTCGGAATAATACAGAAACAGACTGCTAAAAATATATTTTTTAATAATTATGTGTGAATAAAAGTATAGGCTATATATTCGTTAATACAGTAGTATTACACACAGCATGTATTCAGTAAAAAGAGTTTCTTTGACCATTAGCATAGAATAGTTTCATTGTTCTTTTGGGTTCAAATGTGCACATTTAGCTACAAATGGCTCATTGGTTTTCAATCCCAAGATCCACAGATGAGGAAATGTCATATTTATTTAAATTCTTTGGAAAAACCAATGTCACCAAATGTGAAAAATCGACAACATTCTAACCCAATCTATCGATTGTTGTGATTTCGACACAAATCTCCCAGGATCTCTTCACAATGACGGATCACTCTCTCCCCAGTAAAACTGCTTATCCGACTGACCCCTCCAACGGCAAAATCCCAATATACTGTATAATATTGCACTTGCATGGTAATTGAAGTAGTGTATTGATGTCAGCTAGCATTAGCTGAGGGTAATAGTTGGAAAGAAGTCAAGAGAATGATGAATAATACTCTTGTAAGCAGATTAAGCATTGATCAGATATTGACCCCTTCAAGCTACCGCGCTACACTGACATGACATTATACAAATCCATATTTTTATGAATAAATCATGTTGTACTTCTAAAGACGAGTTCAAGGTTCACAGATAAAGACGTGGAACTGGGTCGTATATTCATCTTCAAAATATGAGTTCACTATCATCAACTTCAACGGCAAAATGTTGTAATATGGTAGGTTGACAGAACGGAACATTGCAAAACAAAAGCAGCCCTTGCTATTCTTTACTTCGCCATAAAACGCTACGCAGAAAGTAGCACTTAGGGAGTCCATTTTGATACGCTGTGTGTTGGCCAAAAACCCCACTTCCTTCAGCCTATAAGCCGATCCTAAATCTTGCCTACTTCTCAGAGGCTGGTAGCTTAGCATGCATTGTAGCGCTTCATGTTTCATGCAAGGACTTATCTAAAATATGGATGTGGTGCTAAGATGCTCTTTCTGTGTCGGGGCCCATTCGATATGCATCAGCACCAATCAAATGAATAGGCCTAGCTTTTGTAACAGTGGAGAGATAGCCTGCCTGGCCCGACGCCACACGTTGTACATCTGGACAATGTCTGCACACATTACATGAGTGAATAGGTCAGCAACCTACATTCTTTAAAAGAAGCATTTTTTTCTTCCAATACTGCATGCATGAGAAAACGTGTGGTGAAGACCAATGTGGCCCAAATACCCCCAATATGCTTGTGAACAGTGCCTTCACACAGTACTGTGGAATCTGTACGTCACAGTATAACCATCATTTAACCAATGCGTTTTTTGCTGTGGTATATTCTGGGAAGCCAAGACATCTCATTTAGGGGCTTATAGGATTAGTATCATACACTTTGTGTACTAAGTGTGAGTGTGTGTGAGTGTGTGTGAGTGTAGCGGTGTCTTTTCGATGTCGGAGAACACGTCAGTTCTCCCTTCAGATGAGGGGCGACACGCACACGAGCATGGCGTGCGCAAACACACATGCGCGTGCACCAACATAAACCCACACATGCACATGTACACACTCACATTCACACACACACAACCCTAAACCACACACACACACACACACAGACACACACAGCCTTGGCTCCGAACCTGCAGTCTGCTGAAGGCAATCTGTCTCTCCCACAGACGACGGCCATCTGTCATTACCTCAGATCAATGGAGATGATAGATGAGGAGGAGCAGCCATGCTGACAGGGGCTCTGAGAGGAGCTGGGGGGTAGGGGGTGGGGGGTGGGCTGGCTCGGTGTGGGTGAGGAGGGGGGGCGCGGTGGTCACGGTAGCGGACCACGGTCAGCGGTCCAAGTCGGGGGTGGTCCTTGGGGCAGTGGGAGGCGTTGCACGGTTTGACAGTGCTTCACTTATTGGTGTGTTTGTGGGGGAAAACCTGCTGCCGGACTTTTGTGTGTGTCTGTGTGTTGCAATGCTGTTGAAATCCTTGATATTAACAGGTGGTCTATCAACCAGACAATTTACCTCAGCGATGGACTGATTATTCCTCGCTGAGCAAAAGTCGGCAGTGTGTGACAGCAGAAGCAAAGTCTGACTTTGCCATGACAGTCGATGCTGGAGCTCTGATTGCTGTCCTAATGAGCTCTTGGGGGATCGGCCTCCGAGCTCATGTAGGGCAAGAGCGCTCAACAGGCCCTTGGATAGACAACGCCAAATCATCCTTCACACCTCTCAGAGCATGACAAGAAAACAAACTGGCCCCGACCAATTGAGTTAGGCAGCCCAACCTGGTTTGTTGATTTCTCTTCGGGAAATAGCAATGCAATGGATGGGTTGCTTATTTCCCATCAAAATGATAACACATTACTGTTTCCCAGTTATAATATGTCAAAAACATGGACACAAAATAACATTTGGAAAGGATCACCGAAACCTGCGATAGGTTAGGATAGAATAGCCTTGTAGTAGACATATCAGACATGTAACAGCCCTGGAGATTCCATCCTGTGCTATTGGTCAGTCAGCTGGTTGGCTGCAGTCCAGCTTCCTGTCCATGTCTCTGTACTAGTCTGCTACACGGTTTGGATCCAAACTTAATGGGTTTTTTATGTAATGAAATCTCCTGGGGGTCATCTCCCCAGACAAAATGTTCCATGAGACGATTCAATGAGACCATCAGACCCCATTACTCCAGGTTAGAACAATGAAGGGGTATGTGATCTCATTCTACTGAGAGTCACTCTTCAAGAAGGCGAGCTGACCAAGTGAAGGAGCTTTATCTCAATCTATTCGGTCGAAATTGTATTTATGTGGAGGCACTGGTTGTCTGGTCATGACAGGTAAACCTGGATGAGCACCATAAGGGGATTTGAGTTTTTCTTGATTCCTGGCATTATTGTCTGAAGCGGGTCCTAAGGAGTGGAATACACATTCTTTTTCACTTCCGAGTTCTGGTACCAGAAGTTCAGAGATAAAATGTAGGGAGAAAGGCTATTGGTCAGGAGAAAAAAGTCATTGTCTGAGTCTCAGCATTTCAGTCTCCGCATTAGATACACCATGTGCACCAGGTGCTCCCACCTGCTCTCTCAATCTCTCTCTACCCCTCTGTTTCTCTCCTCACAACCCCCCCCCCCCCCCCTCTCTCTCTCTCTCTCTCTCTCTCTCTCTCTCTCACATGTGGGGAATACGATATTGCCGGAAAACAGCACCTGCTCCTCTATTTGGAAACTATTTAGGGACGCATCAAACTCTATCAGGCTGGGTCTGATTGCGGTCGCCTCTTCACACTCCTCCAATCACTCAGTGAGTCAATTAGTCCCCCCCCCCCCCCCCCGCCCACCCCTTCTCCGTTCCCCCACCCGATCTCAGCTGTGAGCTCCGGCGGGGATAGGGAATCCATTGGCAGCCTCGCGGCAGCACCTGAGGCCCCCGCCCCACCACCCCAACAACTGGCTAATAGTGCGGCTCCAAGGGCAAACACACCACAATGCCATTCAGTTCACCCCCATTGTCCCCTTTTACCAAGCCCCACCAGTAGCGACTCAACAGCTATTTAGGCACCCCCGCTTGTACATGAGCGCAGGGGACGAAGTGTGTGTGTGTGTGTGCATGTGGGCGTGTGTGTGTGTGCCAGGGACGTTGGGTAGTCCGGGAACAACTGCCAAAACATCTTTTTTCTCACCTTTGTGATATTATTTTCCCTTTTGTACATCGGCGTGTATGGGTGTGCGGCCGGCGTCTGTGTTTTACTCTGTGGCCGAGTGTTTGTGAGTGTGTGTGTGTGTGTGCGCGCGCGTGTGTGTTTGTTACATCCATTTTGTTGATGCTTTGGGGTTATCCGCGCTCTCACAATCGGTTATTTATTCAGGGCCTTTTGAAATAATCGAGTTGACACATCTGTCAGATGGCGAGAGGAGGAATGCTAAAAGGTCACGGGGAAAGATGCCAGCTGCTCCCGACCAACCTTCCCTGCCTCCAAATAGCACAGTCATTACACTGGAACAGATGGGTCTCTAGGCTTTCATTTATGTCTCTCCCTCTCTGTCTCCCTCGCTGGTACTATCTCGACAAACACCCCCACACCCCCCACCCCTTTTCCCTCTCTGTCTCTATCTTTCTAACTCTCTCTGCCTGTTCCTTTCGTCCGCCTCTCGCATTGCTCCCTCCCCTCCTCCCTTTCTCTCTCTCTCTTTTTCTCTCTCTCTCTCTCCTTCCCTCCCTCCCTCCCTCGCCCCTTCCCCTGTTCTCTCTCTCTCTCTCTCTCTCTCTCTCTCTCTCTCTCTCTCTCTCGGTACAACATGGCCATAAGGTCAGTGTCAGCTACCTGACGTAGGAACACATCCTTCACCCGTCGCAAAATAAACCCACCAGCTCAGGACACAAACGCACCAGAGCATAATACAAGGACGGAAGCCAGAGCACACACACACCAGTGCAGGACACACACACACACCAACGCAGAACACACACACCAGTTAGGTCACACACACACCAGTGCAGGACACACACACCAACGCAGAACACACACACTAGTGCAGGACACACACACCAGTGCAGGACACACACACACACCAACGCAGAACACACACACCAGTTAGGTCACACACACACCAGTGCAGGACACACACACACAGCAACGCAGAACACACACACCAGTTAGGTCACACACACACCAGTGCAGGATACACACACACAGCAACGCAGAACACACACACCAGTTAGGTCACACACACACCAGTGCAGGACACACACAGCAACGCAGAACACACACACCAGTGCAGGACACACACACACAGCAACGCAGAACACACACACCAGTGCAGGACACACACACACCAACGCAGAACACACACACCAGTGCAGGACACACACACACCAGCGCCACAAGCAACGTATCGGAACACAAATAAACATACATGTCCTTTCTGATTCTGCAGCCATGTTTCCTCTGCAACGTAATCGCAGCTGCTTAAGAGAAAGAAGACAAGAAAAGACCTCTATGACTGGTTGTGGGTAATTGTAACTTTTTTTAGAGAGATGTGACAGCAACGATTTCTATCTGTGTAAGTGTTGTATTCAAATCGGACCGGCTTTGGGGAGAAGTATTTGTCTTGAAAAATACAAGAGTGCCTTGGGCCCCACTCTCGGCAGTGCCTTTGAAGATCAGGCTTAGATTAAAGTTCCACTGCCAAGAAAATCACATTTTATTATTTTGTTGCACTAAGAGTCTCTTCTGACAGCTTCCCTATCGATTGAAGCATGCAGCAAATTTACGTAAATCAGTGTTCGTAAGATAAATTACAAAACAGTTTACTGTGTTATTGTCGTACTTCAAAGCTATAATTAAATTTTCCTTGCATCAGATTGGGGTGGTTTGAGGACTACTCACCCCCTTTAGAGAACAAGAGGATAGACAGAAGTAGATCCACCCTTGTGTGACTTGACAATGGAGCGTTGCTTTTGAAACATGATTGCTTTGAGGCACATCCTTACATTTATGGTGCCAGACAAGTTTGAGGAACCCAAAGCTGCCGGTAAAAGAAAGCAAAGGCTTCGCAAAGCTAAGAATTAGAAGAATGTTCTGTGATGCAAAACGTCTGAGTGAATATACAGTTAGAGGCCTTGACTTGAGTCAATATACGAAATGTTACTATTCAGTAACAATACACCTGTTATTTGTTGCGTGTTATTAGGTACACATACAACTTGCATGTAATTGTTCAGTTCAGTCAGTGTACTTTCTATTCTGGCTTTTCAACTTTCCAGTAGTATCTTATCATGTATCATTTGATCATATATAATCAAACACTAGCAAGTACTGTACCTTATTCATGTGTATTTTTAAACTGTAAAGGAATTCCAGATGGTACAAAGAACATTAACTGATATTTTGCACAACATGTGTTATTTTGCATAAATCAATTCACATTGTTATGTAAAATAAATATCTAGATATTTATTTGAAAACTCATCAGTGAGCCAGATCCCTATTAGTACTTCTAATAAGGTGAACATGAAATACAGAAAAATACATTAATTGGTGTGAAGAACGCCTGATCTTATCCCACGCATTCCAAGTCAAGGTTTTCTTAGTATTAACTATTAACTACGCTGAGGACCTTTGCCACATGACTTCAGATACGGACATGTATGTCTTCTCACCTATTAACGGATCACAAGCACCTGGATCTACAGGGTTTCCAGAACCGTTTCTGGTGTATCTGGACTGAGATAATGCATTGGATGCCTGCCTTGCAATCAGACATGGTCTGTTCTCCAGGACCGACTCACCGCATACGACAACCAACACCGTCAGAACCACTAGTCTGTAGACACGTATAGGGGATCTCCGGGCCCCATCTCTGTGTGGTGAAGCTTGATTGACAGCAGAAGAAATGGAAAGGACCCTCACCCTGGCATTGTGGAGGATAGGTGGCTAGGCTAATGCCTGTCTGGCTCCGACTGGCGGGACGAGCGTCTGTGGCACCGGGGCTGTAACAGCCTGGACTTACCGTCGGGCCTGGGTTGAAATGGGGGTCAGCCCCGTTATAAGCCTTTTCATTTAAAGGACCATGACTGGGAGGAGGGGAGGGAAGGAGGAGGAGAGGGGAGGAGAGGGAGGAGGAGAGGCAATCGGTGTGTGAAATGGAGAGAGAGCTGGTGAGGGGAGAGATGGGGAGGTGGGGTGGAAGGAGCTTGAGGAGGTAGATAGTCGGGGGGGGGGGGGGGCTTGTGGGGAAGAAGGGGGTGAAAGGGAAGGAGGGGGAGGGAAAGTATGACAGAAGAGAGGGGGATGAGGAGAGGATATAGAGCGGAGGTCAATAGGGAGGGAGGTGGAAGAGAGGGAGGTGGTGCAAGAATTCTATTTCACATTCATTTGTGACCCATAGTTACAAAATTGGGTTTACAAAAATAATTTAATCCCCAAGCCATGCTATATATAAAAGCAGAATTCCCTCATCTTTTAAACGGTAATGAATACAACAAATTATTAATGATGAATGGCAGATTCCTAAATAGCTGGAATTATATATTGTCAAGTAAAAGATAACAAGAAAATGAATGTGAGATATATATATATATATCCATATATTGTGTCTCAGGTTTAACATTGTAATGATGATTAACAAGAGAACTGAAATGATTACTTCCAATGACAGCAATCCAGCACATACATGATAGAGCTCGAAGGCGACCTGTCTGAATAATATCAAATGAACTGGAAAAAGCTATGTGTAAACATTGTTCAATAAACTGGAAGAGAATTAATGGTGATAAGACTCTACAGCGCCAAGCATCACATTACAGAACGTCAAACATTTTATCGCATACCACCGTTATCGTGAATGTAATTTGTCACACTTGTGATGCATTAACAGAAATATCATAAGTCTTCACGTGTGTGTGTTTGTGTGTGCGTGTTAGAATGACAATGCCTAGCAGGCTTTGCCTGTCAGCAGGCCAGACTTCAAATGCGTCCAATCAATAGCAAGGGTGGATGGAGGGGTAACATTCATTAGTAAACCTAATATGACAGACAAGTTAGTGGTAGAAACGAGGATCAGAGGGGTTAGTGTGTCTCAGTTGTTACGTATCAGTGTGTCTATCCATGCTCGTGTGTGTGTGTGTTTGTGTGTGTTGGACGTGGCTGGGGGTGGGGGCGTTTGGGGAGGCTGTACTGGAAGATGTATTTGCTCTTTAGCGCTAATGGGCACCCGTCATGATTAATATCCATTAATTTTACTGTCCTCGTTACAGCGAGCACTCCCGCCCCCCCACCCCTCTCCCCCCCCCCCCCCCCCCGCCCTCGTACATGCCGGCGTGTGCGTCAGCGTGTCGGAGAGTGCACGTGTGCACGTGTAGGGGGGGGGCTCTCCTCTCCCACATGATTTAACACACTGCTCGCCCCCCCGCCCATCCACAACCCATCTGCCCCCCCCCCCTACCCCTCTGCCTCCACCCCCACCTCTCTCCGCCTTAGCTGATTTAGTGACAACCCAACCTTCTCGCCCCCCCCCCCACGTCCACTCCACCCAACCCCCCCCCCCCCCCCCCCCCCCCATCAGAGCAGTAAGCATAAAGCAGCCAATTTATTTTATTGCCCCTCCGTGTTTGGGAGGGTGTCCCTGAGATTTATGCTGCTTTATTAGCTGCTGGTTGGTGGTGCTTGGAGGTGGCCCGTAACACACATGACGGACGGACAGTCAGGCACGCGGGGGCGGGCAAGCAGCTGCCGATGGAGAGAGAGAGAGAGAGAGAGAGAGAGAGAGAGAGAGAGAGAGAGAGAGAGAGAGAGAGAGAGAGAGAGAGAGAGAGAGGAGAGAGAGAGAGAGAGAGAGAGAGAGAGAGAGAGAGAGAGAGAGAGAGAGAGAGAGAGAGAGAGGAAAGCGCTGTGTCTGCAGCATTAATGGAATTAACAGACCAGAAAACCCTGCTCTGGATTCAATTAACGGCCATTCTCTGCCCTTTTTCTGTCGTCACAATGAGCTTCCCCATGAATGGAGTAGAGCTAAGTCCTGCTATGTCACAGGACTGGTTTCTGTGATATTCCCCTGTCGGGTACAGTGGAGATAGCAGAGGCCCTTGTTATGAGCTGTAAGGGAATGATTAAGGTCTCTCCTATAGCACTTTCATATGCAAATATCCCTTTTTTGACTTCTGTGATACAATTGAGGTGATCGACTTGATAGCAGCGGGATCTAGGGACTATTGTTGAGGAACAAATCATACTGGTGGAAGAACAAGGGGTGTCCTTCATTTGATTAAATTCTTTCTTTAAGATATTCCGAACTCTGGTTCCTATGCTGATATGATTGTATGGTGAAAATCTTGTAATACTATTTGCCATACATGGTTATTCTTAATATAAATAAACTAAAATGAAAGTTTCACAAAAGAAACGCAACATTATTGTCAATCTTCATGTCGGAAAAAGATACATTATTTCTCCTTCGGCAATCAATAAAGTTCCATCCGTCCATCCATCCATCCATCTGCCTATGTCTGTCTGTCTGTCTGGCTGTCTGGCTGTCTGGCTGTCTGTCTATGTCTGTCTGGCTGTCTGTCTGGCCGTCTATGTCTGTCTGGCTACATACTGTATCTACCTAAAGCTTGAGAGAGGAAGCATGTTACAAGTTGCCACTCACAGTTGTTAGGAAAGGAGTTCAAGACCTCTTCCCCTGCTGGACGTTGTTTAGACGTCGTAATCAGTCAGAGTTAAGCCGGCGAACGTTGTTTCAACGTCGCGGTCAGTCAAGTTAGGCCCGATGCACTGTGACAGTTATTAAGAGCGCAGCGCCCTCAGCTATGAACACTGATCACTACTGTTTAAAGTTTTCTCACTGCAGTCTTGAGCCTGTCATCACCAAGCCTCCATAAATCACTCCTCCGTCCCAGCCAGCCAGCCTGTTTCGCTTTTTTTTCCACAGCAGTGTTGCCCTGTCAGCACGCCATCCACGATGTCTCTTGCTCTCTCTCTCTCTCGCCCTCCCTCCATCTCGCTGCATCTATCTCTCCCTGGCGATAATCTCCTCTAATAGCATGTGACAGTTCCACATAACTTCTGACATTAGCTTTTAGCGATCGGATTTTTTTTACGACATTGGCGACGGCGACCCCCGTCTTGACGGCGAGCGGAGCTGTCATAGGATGTCGCACGCACGCCCGCCCCCCCCCCCCCCCTTCAACACACTCACACACACATCAGCGTGTCTGGGATTTCGGAGGTCCTTGGCCCCCATCAGCCGAACACTTTATTGCACCGGGTTGTTCCATCATTTTCTGTCTCTCCGAGATGACTGACCCCCGCCCCCCCCTCCCCTCCCCCAGCCCCCCGCCCAGCCCCCCCCCCCTCCACTCCCCCGCGGCTACACCCACTGCCATGGGCCTCTGGAATGATGGTCGGACCGTTGCTACTCTTCAGGGGGCTTGCGGAGAGAGACAAGGAGAGAGGCAAAGACAGATGTGACGAGAGACACCGAGAGAGAGAGAGAGAGAGAGAGAGAGAGAGAGAGAGAGAGAGAGAGAGAGAGAGAGAGAGAGAGAGAGAGAGAGAGAGCGAGAGAGAGCGAGAGAGAGATAATGATGAGATAATGGAGAAAACGGACCGACGCGTTCATCCACAATCGCGAGACAGATGGAGAGCAGGTCTATCTTTGTAACCCGTGCAGTGGGTGAACAATGGTTCGAGGAGTCTTTCGCAGTAAAGCATCGCTCGCGAGGGTCCGTTCCGGTCGTGTATGAGGCGTGCACCTGCATGGGGGGGGAGGCTACAGTAGTGAGGCCGAGGCAGGGCGTGGGTTTAGCAGGCTATACATCTGCGGATGGACCCGGAATGGTGGGGCAGTGGCTAACAGCTGAGGCTTGGCTTGAGAATGGGGCTACGGCATGAGGAAGAGAGTCAGGGAGCTTAAAAACCGGGTCGGAGCTACAGCAGATCATGGGGGGAAGACGCTGGAAAGTGTGGGTCTGGAGCATGCAGAGTCTGGCTCTGTGAGAGGAGACGGCTGGGGGGAAGGGGCTGGGAAGCTGGGGTTGATTCGAGGGCCGTGGACGCCATATGGCTGGTGCCAGGGAACGGGGCACAACTGACAAGACTTTGAGAGTGAGGATAGCAGGTGGGGGGGGAACTCGTGACAGGGGGAGAACACACATTGTGCGTCTGTGTGGGAATGTGTGTGTGCACGCACACAGTTGACTGACATTGCTGGTGATTGGATGGAACATGGAGGCCTGTATCCTGACAGCAGCAATGCTACTAGTCTGCTAGCAAAGCCTGGAGTGTACGTGTGTGTGTGTGTGTTTGTGAGTATGCGCGTGTGTGTATTTGTGCATATATGAACATCTATATTTATGCTCACATATGGGTCCGTGTCCTGCGGCAGTGGGTTTGTAATGTATGTGCATGTATGTCTTGGTTGTGTTTGTCTCTAGATGTGTGTGCACGTGTGTGCACATGTGTGTTCCAAGGATGGGCACCGGAACGATGTGTGGGTGGAGTACAGGCTGTCTGTGTGCCCGCCTGAGGACTCTTCCAGCTGGGTAACCCAGGTGCCGGATGCCCCCTCTTACCCCCAGCCCACTATTAGTGTATGGTGCCCTCCAGGGCTAGTCAGTCAACTGCCACTTGCTGGAGATCAATATTGGTTTTTACAGGGACAACGTGTCAGTCTGCTGGCACATACATTCAATGGTCTAAAATACTGAATGGAATGATTGACATGAACACCTATCACTGTCTGGTAGATTCCTGATTGAACAGACTTGATTGGTGACCAGAGAGCTACACATTCCCATCTTGCTAGCTCGGTGTTAGCTTTGTTTTCTAACATTATAATTGCCGACATGCTGTACACTGGACGCTGTCCATAAGTCCTCGTTCTTGTTCATGTAAATATATGTGATGGTATCTGTTACAGCTACATCCATGTTGTTGGTATGTGTGTGTGCAGGGTCCTTGTCATCTTCTTCCTCATCGTCGATAAAGATGGGGAAGTCAAGTATCATGGTCACCTTGGTAATCTAACCATTCGAATGACTTTGGAACCTGAATAGCACTTTTATGAAACAATATAATGAGTGTTTTATTCAAAAAAGTACTTGCATCGTATCAAAGTGGAATTGTGGGATGTGAAGTTTACGGCAATAAGTAGATAATGGTTACTGATTACCAATGTCAATAATGCCAAATAACACATCTGAAATCAATCAAATTAGAATCTGTTTAGTAGCGTCTGCTTAATGCTCTGCCCCTCAATCCCACTGGTGAACGACTGTTTTTAGTGTCGCATCAAAACCTAATGGCGTCTTTGTGCTTTTTCATGTGCAGGTTCATTTTAAAGCCAGCTAATTCCAAACAGGGATTCTCAATTATGCAACATCCCATTTACATATGCTAATTAGGATCATATTAATTATCTTTAAATTGGGTAATTAGGCGATCTCAATTACGGCATTGTTCATTACACTAAATGCACAGGGAAGGTGTTTGAAGTTTTTTTTCTCCTTCCTCTACCGTCTTCTGCCGTCCCTCTGTTCATGTGTGTGTGTGGGTGTGTGTGGGTGTGTGTGTGTGTGTGTGTGTACGAGAGAGTGCGACTGGGCTCTCTGCCACATCCGAATCAGGCCTCGTTGGTGTCTTTAATAATTCAAACGTCCCAGATCATATAAGAGATGCACCCACAGCTTTCATCATTACCAAGCATATGGTTTGGTAATGAGCCTGCTTGCTTGTAAAATAGTAATGGCGGAGGAAAGAGGAGACAACAGCTCTCTCATTCTATCTCTATCTCTCTCTCTTTTCTGTCTTTCTCTGTGCGTCACACTCTCTCTTTCGCTGCACAGCAGTAGAGGAGACATTATACAAGCTCGTTTGGGCTTCCTCGTCACCGAGGATACCGCCCATTTAGCCAATTTGCGCCACGCGGCATTTGAATGAAAAGAAAAAGGGAAACCACGAAAAGAAAATACCGGTAGCCATAATGACAACAACAGAAGCTGTCAGAGATGTCCCCAGGACCAAAACAAACAATCCACACCTGGACGTGGAGAGAAGAACAGACTTTACTAAACAAACATACAGCTGTAGAGAATATACAAGCGTGGAAACATGTAGGGCGCTTGGTGATGTTTTTGCATAGAGCAGCAGTGTAACAAGTCTTGTAAATCTAAGATCTGTATGTTGATAGCCAGTACCAGGCATACAGTCTGAATAATAATGAAAGTATCTGTATTAGCCAATCCCATGCATCTTTTATGAAAATGTACTAATTACAGCAGTTTCTCTTCTTTGGAGTGGGTCACGTGACCAGGCGCTCAGCAGGAGATTGGCTCCAGTGACAGGTCTGGAACTGTTCACTTCCTGGTACACTGCCTGAGGGGATACTGGGATATGGGGGCTTCTGTCTGGCTGTTCCGGCACAGTCCTGCTTCATCCTCCCACTCTTCCTCCCAGGAGTGAGTGAGTGTGTGTTGTGTGCGTGCGTGCAAGTGTGTATGTGCATGTACAGATCCTTTATGGAACAGTTGGAGGAGGCAGGATACTATCAGCTCAGAAACGACAAACTACCATACTCACAGTGTTCTTTCACTGTATATGTCCAATTAATCTAAAAAACAGAACGATTATGAATCAACCCTAAAAAGTATTAACCATAAAATCAACTATAACTGGACATAAATAATCAAACCTCGACAACATAGGGCCTTTATTTGTGAGTGAGTGAGAGGGG
This sequence comes from Thaleichthys pacificus, assembly GCA_023658055.1. NCBI lineage: Eukaryota > Metazoa > Chordata > Actinopteri > Osmeriformes > Osmeridae > Thaleichthys > Thaleichthys pacificus. The sequence continues at coordinate 4,183,262 of CM042861.1, read as the reverse complement.
GAAACATTCAACTCAAACAGTGGAGCCATTGTGATATGTGGTCTGGAGAAGCCATAAGATTAAATCCACCATTTTATTTCTGTTCTCCCGTTGACCGTGAAATATGGTCACGTCAAAGTGGCGGCCATCTCCCTAGCTGTGTGTGAATGTCAATGAGCTTCACAGCTGTGTACACAGGTGTATCCGTTTTTTTGGACCCTGTTTGACATGTCGGTTGAGCTGACAGCTAGCCCGTGAGCTCCTCTAGAACCTTGGCCTGTTAACTGGTAGGTCTACTGTGCACAGCACGGATGGCACATTGTCAGCAATCACAGTGTCAGCTTACTGTTTACTGTCACTAGTTAGCTTTTGCAAAATGGGTGTGACTAATACATCCTGCTCAGCATCACTCTTTCAAAGCTGTCATAGTTCACAAACTATGACAGTGAAACTACATTTAATGTCAATTAGTCATTAAACGAGTAAATGACTAATTTAAATGTTAAGGCAAAGATCCAAAAGTACCAAGATGTGTAATTTCCACTAGAGGGAGCTCTGGTATGTAATTTAAAGACAATTGGGTTAACAAATATCAGATCTTTGATAATGGATACTTAAGGATCCTGCCATAGAAATGACAGTTTTGATAAATGACAATTCATATATGTTGTCAGGCGATTCTAAAGACCTTAACCTATAGTTAACTACGGCTTTCTCTTCAGCATCAGGACTGGCATCACCTTGTTTGAGCAAGGAAAGGACCTGTCTGGAGCTCTCCTTACATGTTAAAAGTCAATAATTCCTCGCAATTTATTTTCCCTGAATGCTTAGGGTTCCATTATGAGCCAAGAAATTGTCAACAAGTTCGAGAAATATACGAGTAAAGAGAGAGGGAGGGAGGGAAAGAGAGAGAGAGAGAGAGAGAGAGAGAGAGAGAGAGAGAGAGAGAGAGAGAGAGAGAGAGAGAGAGAGAGAGAGAGAGAGGGAGGGAGGGAGGGAGGTAGATGCAGTAGATGCATTCTGAGTGAATTCCATCATAGATAGTGAGGGCAGAAACCAAAGATGATACCTGCTGAACTAATTAAATGTCTAAATGATGTCATTAAAACTGGATATTTTTCTTGTCTATCTGCCTGAAGTAAAATAACTCAATCTGTTTCTTTTTTTCCGACAGTGCAAAACCTGACTTTTTCCTTTCATAACACCTGCACTAACACAATGAGAGACACAAGCACAAAGAGAGAGAAAAGACAAAAAGAGAAAGAAAGAGAGAAAGTGTTTACAAAGTCCGAGGTTTAACAATGGGGAGATTCAGAGGTAATTGTCAGCAGCACTTTGTCCTCCGCCTGATTGACTTTACAGAGGCTGGTGGCTTTCACTGGGGTGATGTCTAAGTGCTTCAAATATCCATTTTCTCTCCTCCTCTTTTCTATCTTTCTTTCCTTCTTGCTCTTCCTGTCCCTGATACACATATACGCTTTTTCTCCCTCCCTCTCTTTCCCTCTCTTTCTCTCCCTCTCTCTTACGTACACACTCCCCTTCTTCTGTCTCATATTCTCTCTCTCTCTCTCTTCATATGTCTCTGCCCCCCTCACGCTTTCTCTCGTTTCATTTGGCTCCCATCTCCTCATCTCCGCGACCTTTTCATTGTGACAAGACAAAGCTTTAATCTCTCCCGAGCCATTTCCCCCTGTGACGGGGGGAGCGGAGCAGCGGAGAGGAGAGGAGAGGAGATGAGGCAGCACACTGGAACCAGGGGAATAGAAATGCACTGTGGGAGCAGTCACATTGTGAAAGGGCTCAGGATTCCTGATTGATTCAGGGCGAGTGAGAGAGGGAGGGGGAGAGAGAGAGAGAGAGAGAGATGAGAGAGAGAGAGAGAGAGAGAGAGAAAGAGAGAGAGACAGAGGGAGGATACTGATGCAGAGACATCAAATGTTTATTTGCTGTCCATGTTCAGTAAAAAACGAGAGATGTTTTTTGATTCAATTGGCAACACACTGCTGTTTAAATGACAGCCCCCAGCCATCTCCCTTGAGTGGGTTCCAGCCCCCTAAGTCCCCCCCCCCGCCCCCCCCCCCCCCCCCCCCCCCCCATCATCTCAATATGACTATCTTGAGCCAGAGGCGTGACAGGGGGGGATATCTCAATAAGACGAGAGAACAAGACATCAGACCTTCAGCCTCCTGTCAGAGCTGCTCATGGAAGTCACATGATCACCGTTTACATGCGTGTGTTGCGGACGTGGGCAGGCTTTGATCTGCAGCTCTCACAGCCCGTGTGCCCTGTCAAGTGTTCAGAATCAGCTCAATGTCTTAAACATGGTGTCTAATCGACAGGAGTTTTGTGCAATACCGTTGAATAACAATGTCAGTTTCTAGTACCCTGAACCTCATTTGAATGTGTGTTGTCTATTTGATTCGAAATGCTTGACTCGAATGCTACACAATTGTCCTTTCAGGACCACACGCACACGCACATGCGACTGCACACCTGCATGACACGCTGACAATGGTTAAGAAGGAAACAAATATCCAAAGAAATATCCAAGTCACCCTAGGACTGCACTAGAGTCTCCTGCTAACTGGTATTTTGCATGGCAGCTCAGGAGGCACACTTCAAGGGTCTTCATAATAACCCCCCTCCGTCCCCCAACCGAGGTGATAGAGTGATTGGAGCTGAAGAAGTCGCTTGCATGAATTTGCATGTTAATGTTTTTTTGCTCCCCGGCCCCCCCCGGCCCCCCCAGCCTCCGTCCCCCCAGCCCCCCCCCCCAGCCCCCCTCTTTCTCCTTTGTCTACTTGCTTTTTTTTATTGAATGATGTCATTGTCACAGTTACGTGGCACACAATGATTTTCCGTGTGACCAAAGCAATGAAATCAAGGCTTTTTCAAAATGAAGGGCAACTTGACGCAAAGAGAGTATGGGGAGGATAGGAGGCTTGGAGGAGGAAGGAAAAACATTCATGAAGAAATGAATGGTCTAGACCGGTCTAAATATGAGACTGCATTCATCATCATTTCAGTCTAGTCAATAGTAGATAAGGATGCTTTCAATGCTGGTTTTAGCATTGGTTCGGAGTCGGTGTCATTGAGAACATGTCAAGTAGGCAAGACCCCAACGCCGCAGCCCTCCTCAGCCCCCCCAACCCCAAGACCCCAATGGTGCAGCCCTCCTCAGCCCCCCCAAGCCCAAGACCCCAACGGTGCAGCCCTCCCCAGCCCCCCCCAACCCCAAGACCCCCCCCCCCCACACACACACCCCGGGACTTAACAGCCACTGCAGATGTGCACCACAATTACTTTGACAGTGTGTAACAAACATGAGCATGGACACGCAATGCGTACACACACATACCACACTCCACAGAGAGAAGAAACAGAGGTGGATATCACAAGATGCCTGAACTCTTACACCTTGCAGTCGTTTTCCCTCTGAAATCCTCCACAGTTATAATGACATTTTAAATGGAGCTCACACACACTGTTGGAATCGGCTTATTGGAACAGGACCGTGCGGTATCTAACTGCATGATTGTTTGCGCTGGTGCCGACTTTCCAGATGCTGTCAGTGTGAAGCACTGGAGTAGCGGTACGTTTCGTTTGTGTCTCTCATTGTGTTAGTGCAGGTGTTATGAAAGGATAGCAAAAGTCAGGTTTTGCACTGTCGGAAAAAAAGGAACAGATTGAGTTATTTTACTTCAGGCAGATAGACAAGAAAAATACCCAGTTTTAATGACATCATTTAGACATTTAATTAGTTCAGCAGGTATCATCTTTGGTTTCTGCCCTCACTATCTATGATGGAATTCACTCTGAATGCATCTACTGCATCTACCTCCCTCCTCCATCTCTCTCTCTCTCTCTCCATCCCTCTCTCTCTCTCTCTCTCTCTCTCTTTCTCTCTGTTTCTCTTTCTCTTCCGTACTCTCGCTGGACCGTATAAATAATTCTCAGCGCCTCACTGAGCAGACACAGAGACGTAGAAATGAAATATGTATAGAAACACGCTATGGTGCTTTTGAAAAGAACTATTTCAAAGGCGCTGAGGCCTCCTGAAATCTTCATGGGCAGCTAGACCACATCTTCACTCCTATCTTCTCACTGACAGAATTGATTTTTTTCTCCCCCCCCCCCCCCTACACACACGCATACACACACATGATCACATCCAATAAATCAAAGATGTGTTACTGTCCTAAGATATATAGACATGCCGCCATCTTGAATGTTTCATACAGGTAAAATATGTTGTTACAATATATAGCTTAGAAAGCAGGAGGGTCGGTTATTACATATTTCTCTGCCTCCTACAGAAATGATCATGGCTGGCTTTGTCTGAACACGTGGCCACATGGGACTGCCACAGATATTCATCCGCACCACCACTCCCCCCACACCCCACACCCCACACCCCAACCCCCCCCACACACACACATCACTCATCACCCCTGCCTTTTACCCCATCCCTTCTTCAGCACCTTCCCAAACTCTCAGAGGAGTAGTACAGCTGTGTGCACCTCTGGGTCACTTCCCCAATGGCATTATTTGTCTTTTTATTCGTTTATTCCTTTGTTTCATACTGAATAAAAAATGGCAGCGGATGGTCTTGTGGTTGCTGTGGTGCTGAGTGTTTGTGTCCTTGGAGAGGAAGAGAATGGGAGAGAGAGACATAGAGAGAGAGAGCAGACAGACAGACAGAGAGAGACAGGACAGAGAGAGACAGAGAGACAGAGAGAGAGAGACAGAGACAGAGAGACAGAGAGACAGAGAGAGAGAGACAGAGAGAGAGAGAGAGAGAGAGAGAGAGAGAGAGAGACAGAGAGAGAGAGAGAGAGAGAGAGAGAGAGAGAGAGAGAGAGAGAGAGAGAGAGAGAGAGAGAGAGAGAGAGAGAGAGAGAGAAAGGAAGAGAGAGAAACAGTATCGACAAAAGTCATAGACTTCATCATCCACTCATGTCTGGTGTCTATACATGTTGGGTTTCGTACAGGGAACCCGATGCTCTCCAATCTACCCAGTATTAAACAAACAACCTGTATGTCCGCACATGCCAGATTTGTCTGGAAAGGGATCTGAAACAGCAGGGCGGTTTGCTTCGGCACGTTCATCCTACTTGACGTGAGCTGAATCCGAATCCTCCCAGGTCAGAGCAGGGGAGCGTGAGCACGTGGAATTTTAATGTGGCCTCTGACAGCGCTTGAGGTGTGCTGCAGGGTTCCATCACTGGACCAATGCTGATATTGCTGCGGAGAAGCTGGAGACACAACGTGTCTGCTCTGTGTGTCTATCTCTGTCTCCAAAACAGCTTTCACACTTCCTGTAATGAGTCCACTGTAGACAGCCCTGGGATACGCACATACAAACATACACAGAGACAGACAAACACACACACCTGCTGTGTTGGGTTTGTTTCTGGAGTAGAGAGGGCTAAACAAAACTCTGCTTTTCTTGGAGTACACTCAGCAATAACAAACTCTAGCCGAGAGTTTGAGGTGTTTGGGGATAGCTCGTTACTGAGTGCGGTGAAAACGTGTGTTGAATACAAATCTTGAAGAGACAACCGGATAATTGCATTATTGTGATGTTTACTTTTGGAAATGTCGTTTTAATGGGGTCATGTGTTCAGATGAAATACATGCTATTCAATACTTTTCAGTTTTTTGGGCCAAAATTATAAATGAGTGTATTATTTTTACTCTACGTAAGTAGTTGAAACTGTATCAGCGAAACAGTGTCCATATATGTCATTATATGCTCAGAACTAGATTTGTAGTAAACTGTAAAACATGTTTCCCACCCCCTTCTCTCCTTGCCCTCTTGTACTAGCCTACACATTTACAACCCCAGCATGCAAACCCCCCCCCCCCCTGGAATCCAGGCAAAGCAGCGTGCATGAATGACGTTCCATCTACGCTTTCCTGGCCCCTGAAGCTAATGCAGAGACCCTGTCTGGCCTTTGAACTTGTTATGACACAGAACCGGTGTTGTGAAGCTTTCACGTGCACAGAGGCTCTTCCTAATTGGTGTTTGTGGTGTGTCTTGGTATGGACACCTGCATGCTAACTGGTGGACTGCTACAGTGCCATGTTTGGCTTGCGGTCCCATTTTTGTTTGCTTTTTGTTTGGAGGAAACAGTTTAAAAAGAGGCCTAGGGGTGTTAGGGCACAATGGGAACAGGGGGTAATACTGTTGAGTACCCTGGTGGGATGTTCCGGAAACGCTGCAACTGTCTTCTCAATGACCTTGGGTCTGTGTGACTTTTGTTTCTAGGCAACAGCACTCCATGCTAATTGCTTGATGTCGTCAATTATACCACAGATATTCAATAAAACGGTTGTGATGGTCTTGTCACACAAATGTCCTGTGCATGATTTATCCGCATTGTAAGGATTTGTCCACATGGCCTTAAACATGTTATGAAGGTTTTCAAGAATACTATCAATTTAATCAAATAAGACAAGAATACATTTAATGAAACACTGTATGTTTTCTATTTCCATTTTCATTTATCTATATATTGCTACACGTCCAAGTTCTTTACATTTACTCAATTAGCCAAAACGTTTTTCTAAACTGCTTGTCTGCTTGACTGTGAAATCAACAACTCTCTTTGACAAGCCATTTTCAAATTCTATTTCTTTACATGTCTATGCTTGGAAATCAATTTAACATCCCATAGGGTTTGACTGTGATCCATGAGTCTTTGTGTCACCTGTCATCTTTAGCAGGTGGACAGATGGCTACTTTGATATGAGTTCATCCCGAAGGGACAGCCTCCCACAGTGGTCAGGGTTGACAGAGGCCAGTGTATTAGGCACAGAGAGAAAGAGAGAGAGAGAAAGAGAGTGACGAGATTGAGATGACGAGATGGAGGCAGTTGGAGGGATACAGAGGGATAGGGCATGAGAAGAAAACAGAGAGAGAGAGAGAGAGAGAGAGAGAGGAGAGAGAGAGAGAGAGAGAGAGAGAGAGAGAGAGAGAGAGAGAGAGAGAGAGAGAGATGAGAGAGAGAGAGAGAGAGAGAGAGAGAGAGAGCGTAAAGGAGCGAGGGTGGACCGGACGGTAACCATGCAATGAGCCCGACTTTCAACAGGAGTCTGCAGCCTCTCCCACTTCGGCAACAGGCGTTGCGAAGCGATTGGTCTCACCATGCCATAATGGCTAGCCATGAATGAGCGTGATGGTGGGAGACCATTAGTGCCACAATGGTTAAAAATACACTAAGCACTCCCCAGAGGTCTGCAGCCTTCTTTCATGGCTGTCCTAAGGCTGGGCTGGGGGCCTGGAGTGGTGGCCAGCTGTGTCCCTGCCCAATGCACCATCATCCGGCCCTTCCCATTTTTGGCAAGGGGCCCTAACGAGATACAGAGGTCTGTCTCTCTCTCTCTCTCTGTCTCTCTCTCTCTCTCTCTCTCTCTCTCTCTCTCTCTCTCTCTCTCTCTCTCTCTCTCTCTCTCTCTCCTTCCCTCGGTCACACACACCATCTCAAGACTAAAACAAAGACGCACACACAGAGGACGTGCTTGGTTGTAACCAGTGCTGGTGACTTACAGCTTATTTTACAGTAGATGCATGAAAAGGCAGACCAATGACCAGAGAGAATTAAGAGACACACAGAGAGAGAGAGAGAGAGAGAGAGAGAGAGAGAGAGAGAGAGAGAGAGAGAGAGAGAGTAACAATAACAAAGTATGCAATGGAAAGAGAGTCATGGGAGTAGAATGATTACAATAGGCAATACGGATGATTTTTTTATTTTTATTATAAAGACATATTTAACATCACGTTAAATCGTCTTAAATGTTGAGACTATGCATGTGAACCCCATGGGTTAAAACAAGCAGTCTGTTTGTATTCTCCAGTTGATACAGGTAGGAATAGAGGTTCATCTATAGTGTAATTATTCCCCCCTGGTGTCATTATTTCACTTGGCAAAATAGCTAAATGCAAATTAATTTTGTCAAAATTAATATGCACATATACCAAGTAGACAGTTCTTTTTTTTTTAAATGCTTGTAAACCAGAAGATTCAGCCATCCAAAGAGACATTAACCTGTTATCTGTGTGTGTGTGTGTAGTTGTGTCAATGAATAAATGTATGTACCTTTCCAAGTGTGTCATGTTTGGTTCGCATGCGTGCATGTAAGAATGTGTGCATCTGTTGGGGTTTGTTTTTGGCACACACTCATTCCTAAATCGGTAAAGGTGTATGTGTGTGTTTGCATGTATACGTGTATTAATAGGCCTATGTGTGCGTTTGTTTCCACGCGTATGTATTGGTTTTGTATGTTAACTATTTGCGGTGTCATCGCAGGATGGGGGCCTTCCAGCTGCCAGGTGTTCTACCTGGCCACACTCCCAAACATAACCTTGAAGGAGCCTTGGGGTGAAATCCATTATTCTCTTTCATGGCCTAAGCTGAGGCCAATCCTGGTGTTGAGCAAATAGAATAGTTTGGTTCTCTGTTATCTTCCTGTGTACCGCTATATAATATAAGGATAATGCAATGACGCTGTCAGTGAGCAAACACAGCGGTAGGTATTTTGTCATGTGACCGTGTGGTGTGCGCAGTAAAATAGGAAATACATCATAAAGCTTGAGGGGGGGGGGGGGGGGGGGGTCTAAAGATCTAAATGCACCCATGTAAAGATCTTAAGTTTGATACCGAGACATGACAACCCTTTTGTTGTGCTGCTGCAGTTTCGTTGAACCACAACCATCATTAGCCTCGCTAGCGTAGACCCTCCCCCTGACCATAGTCTGTTTGGCCCATGACTCAGCGCCTGCTACTGAAGCCCTCCACCTCGGCCTCTCTCGCAAGCTCACTGAATTCGTTCAGGCTTATTCTTCCCTCAAGTAAAATGACGAAACGTTTTAAGTTGTTGGCGTGGTCTTTGAGCTAGTGAAACCAGACTTGGACTTGTGTGAATCTACTCAGTTAGACAAGCAGGCATCCTGTAAATGGATCCAATAGACTGTTTGTGTTGGCATCTGTACCTGCAGTCAATCAAATCATAGTACCTTTTCTAAATGCTCAAACCTTCCAGTTTCTAAAGTCCCCCTGCAGATTACATTTACATTACATTTAGTCATTTAGCAGACGCTCTCGGTTAGGGATCGGGCTAGTAATCTGAAGGTTGCCAGTTCGATTCCCGGCCGTGCAAAATGACGTTGTGTCCTTGGGCAAGGCACTTCACCCTACTTGCCTCAGGGGGAATGTCCCTGTACTTACTGTAAGTCGCTCTGGATAAGAGTGTCTGCTAAATGACTAAATGTAAATGTAATGAAAAGCCTAAGCAAATGCCAGTATTCTTTTATATGGCTTTGAACTGAATTTGCCGGCTTTGTTTCTTAATGCCGAAACTTTTTGCCAGAACACAGTAAGAAATGAAAGCTACTGCCACAGAAGGGATGTTTGAAAGCATGCCACACGTCAGATTTGCAGCCTGTCAACTAAAGTGATTGTATTTATGCTAGTACTTTACACCTATTCAATTCTACAGGGACTCAAGGTTTTCAGTATAAATTTACTCCAAAGGAATCACACTGAGTTATTAAATAAGGACGAACAAGGATCCAGTTAAATGATTGAGAGTCTTACTGAACATGACGTACCAGGCTAGCTGTTTACATTTCTATAAAACAGCTAAAACTAATAGTTATTTGTACCAAGCAGCCAACACCATGGGACATACTAGTGAACACCAGGAGCTATGACAATAAATTAGCACAGATCTCATATATGTATATATATATATATATATATATATATATATATATAGAGAGAGAGAGATAGATATACTGACAAAAGACCAATATTCATTTAGATCAAAGTTCTATATGTTAAAACCTCAAGTATACTATATATATAGTATATATTCAAGGAAATAGTGCACATTTTCCATAGTCTGAGTATCAGGCAAAGCCTCTTACTACGCAACAGAAAGAATCAAAGTGTTCTGGAAAAATACAAGTCAGTATGTAATTTAACCTGTCTTCTACTTTGTCAATTGACTTGATTATAACATGTATTAAAATGCTACTCAGCACATGCTTGACAACTGATACTTTGGCCAAGGTATCATTGGAAACACTTCAGAGAAATCTTATAGTAGTTACCAGCTTCCATCAACCTTTCTTTGGTTTTGCAACGTTTGCCTTTGTGAAATGAATCCACTTAAAAAACATATGCCCAACTGCCTTTTGCTGATAAAATGGATGCTTGCTCCTCAGAGCATACGATCAATTACGCTGCATAACTGTTTGATATTCACAGACCTTGAATGCACAAAATGACTCACCATTGGTGCCAACCAGGGTGGATAAGTGTGGCTTGAATCGAATCGTATTAGCCTGGACTTCCCATACAAATGATTGAGTTTACCTGGATACAATTATGCTGTGTTTTATGTCAGTGCACTTAGCCGCCATTCACTAGGTACTGTAGATGACTCGAGAAAAAAGCGAATGCTGTAGACATAGGATTGAGATCCCCTCTGTGTTGCCATAACATGTGAAAGAGGCAGAGAGAGATTCCATACTGCAACAGCATGCTTCAGTAGTGCACTCTGCTGACAAAAACATTTCGAAAGGACATTAGGTTTCAAATAGACAGAAATTTGTGTGAGCCAAGACCATTGTGTCAAATAAAGCGATAAGTAACATCTCTAAACACCCGACACAATCCCGAGAGCCCAGGTTGTTGTGACAGATGCTCTCCACAGCTGAACAGGGGAGTTTTGCCAGTAGAAGAAAACAGAGGGGTTGGGGGGAAAAAGCGAAGATTACTTTGAACTTGTGTCAGACTGTGTGATTCGCCCGGAATCAGAGGGGTCACAGAGCTCTTTCAGAGGTAAGATGGGCCCCTCCTTCCTTGTCATTTTCCCTCTGATGTGCTGATGGCTGTTAGAGGGGGGGGTTAAAGGTCACCAAACATGTGGGAATACTGTTTCCACCCCATAATGCTCTCTTTGTTATGTGGCGGTCCTCGCGGAGTGCATCAGGGTTATACTGTGGACCCATTTCTGCTTTGATGTGGATGCCCACACATGTTCACTCGGAAAAAAATCCAACTAATGTAACTGTTTGCTGTTACAATCACCATATTGTCATAGCAACTTCATTTAGGATTACGTAACTGTGCATGCATGGTTATCTATCGCATGTCCTTAATTTGTGCGATAGATAGATTTGAGGCAGGATGCTGACATCTTTTAGAATCAAGTAATACGTTTATACATTTCTCAACTCTTGTCCTTATTAATGTACCTACTGTATTATATTATTATCATATACTGAGTTTTCAGTGTTTCTTTGCATAATGTTATAAAGCCATTCGCCAGTAGAAGATTAGAGCAGTTTTTATAAATAGTTGATAGAGTTGTAACACTGCTTTGTACAAATCAATACAAATGCATAAGGCTGCTCAGAGATGGCCAAATCTGGCAACCCTGCACCTGCTAACAAAACTTGAACTGCTGCCAAGAATTCTCATCATGCTTAATCAATCAGATCAGACAGACTTGCGTCTGTATCAATTTCATTAATAAACATGCACCATCTCTCATTCAGGAAGATTCAGTCCAAGACTGTACAGTAGACCATGGCACTAGAAATGAGTACTAGTACTTAAGTAGATGTTTGTAATTACAAGTAAAATGCTGAATAGAAAAAGGAAAAGCTTCACTTCACTATAATCAATCAATGAAGGAGTGTGGATATGTACAATGCTGACGTAAAGTCATATAGTTGTTAGCAGAATAATTGTCTCGGTGTGTGTGTGTGCATGCGTGTATATGCGTGTGTATGTGTGTGTGTGTTTGTATCCCAACAGCCCTAACCCCCCCTCCCCCCTACATACGCACACACAGACACACACACACAGACACACAGACACACACATCTCTAGTACAATTGCGGATTAATTGCGTTTTTCATTGCCCACGATTCGGCCTGTCGCTAATTAGCTTAGCCACGCTTTTTTGCATATTGTATTTATTTAATTTTGTCATGTGCCTTGCCAAAATAAGGGATAATTAGAAAAAATGAAAGGGACGCACTTGCCAACCGGGGTATGCACACAAAGGACTCAAAAAGGCCACAACTGGTGCTTCAGTGAACATAACACTCTTATTGTGGATCGCCTACACAAACAGAACCATCTTGGCAAGCTTTCAATGCAAACAATGAGTGCATCACGTTGTTCATTTTTAGCTGCATGCTGCAATTCCCTTGATATATTTCATCAATGTGAAATAAGCTGCCTTCTATCGTGACATAAAAATGTCATTTGGTGGTCAAAATGACATTTAATGTCATGCTCTGGTCATTTTCGCCGTACGTTTGATTGAATGTGTTTTGTGCATATATCATTGATGTCCAGGCCTGTATGTACATAAACATATGCTTTGTGAATCTTTTTTTCTCTTGCTCCCCTGACAGGACAGACAATGGTCTCCATGGAACATCTAATCAGGAGTATTTGTCACTTGTCCCCACATAAAGCGAGCAAGCAACAGATGGCAGGATGGGACAACATGGCTGATTTAATCTGCCCGTGTTTGCAAGGAAGTAATTGTGTTTTAACCTGGAGAGAGAAACCGAATATTACACCCTGGCAAACAAATTAAAGCCAATTCACTGGTCTACAGATGACTCTATTTGTCTCATCCAGTGGTCAGTTAGCCCCAAGCAAAGGATATTGCTCCCTGTGTGTGAGAGTGATGTGTGTGTACGTGTAAATGTGTGTAGAAGAGAGACAGAGAATGAGGAGTGTGTGTGCGTATTTCTGTATGTAATTGTGTGTGTGTGGAGAGGTCGATGAGAATGAGAGAGTTGTTTATGTGTGTTGGTGTGAGAGTAATGTTGGTTGATGCTATTGTCATGACTCAGATGAGTGAGGTAGGATCCAAATGCAGAGTTTAAAAGCAGAACTTCAAAATAATACAAAGGGGCAATCCAAGGTCCAGATAGGCAAGGGTAGGTCTTGCTTTGAAACATACAAAGATGTTTGTTCACATCTACATTTGAGTCCTGATATTAATTAAGATGAATTGTTTGTTCTTACATTAGTTTCTCAAAGTATTACCAATATCACCGTCACTAAACTTTCTTCTTCTTTCCTTCTGTTTCTTCATGACAGAAATAGTAAACAGGTTTTCTTTGCAAAATATAATAATTTGCAGCGTGATAAATCATTGACTGATGACAGTAGTGGCACACATTGACAGTGCATGGAAATAATCCATGATAATGACTCCATTTTGTTTGCGGAGGGGAGCTAGATGCCGTGTGATTACCCAGAGTGCCGTGGGAGGCTAATGTTCGCTGTCCACAGCAGGATTCTTAGAACGAGGGGAAAAGCCCCAGGGGTGGACGTGTCGACGTCGATTTATTTTCCCTTGTCTGATGCTGCCGTTCTCTCTGTGGACAGCCCGACAAACACACACACACACACTGTCAGACATTAAAGACGTGTCTGCTGATCATAGCCTGCGGTACGCTGTGTCGGAGATTAAAAACAAATAAGAAATCAGATGGTGCCAATCTGCTCCCAGTTTGTCTTTATGTGTCTGTTATTCATCTTCGTCTGTGGTGACATCTCTCTTTTCCCTCCTGACATTGATAATAGGCAGTCTCTTTAGAACTTCCCTTCCATGAAAGTGTCCACTGGAGCTGTAATTGCGACGTGCGTTATTTGCCATCGTAAAAACACAAGAGTCGGAGCTTGACAACTCCAGCACTTTAGAACTGTCTGCCATCAACGCTTTGCTTCTTTTGCATACTGAAAAAGAAAAAGTTCGGTTTTACCCCAGGGGAGCTCAAATGGTACACAGCAGGAACTTGGGAACATGAATTCCCTAGGAGCTCAGTGGGGCTTGAGAAGTGTGTGTTGCATGTGTGTGTATCTGCCTGTAAGCTGTGTGTTCACTGTGTGTGTTTGCCTGTGTCTGTCTGTGTGTGTAAACTGCACCGATAGAGTCGATGTATATCACGTGTGCGTGTGTGTCTTTGTGCATTCACATGCACAAAGGTGTGCGTGTACGTAACATTGTCTGAGTGTGACCCTTCAGAAATAGGATCTTCATCCATCTTCTCAAAGACTTTGTGTCAGCTATATATTTGTATTAGCGGGGGTGGGTGGTGGTGAGGCCTACCATTGAGTGTTATGTGTTTCTCCAAACAAATATTGAACTGTCTTCTATGTTGCCTGTTGTACTACAGAGTCACGAAGCAGAGTCATGTATCACTGCCTGGTTATTTACAATTTAACATGAATATCTGCTGTAGTAAATATGTCTTGACTTGATACATTTCAACTGTGTGTGTGCGTGTGTGCATGTGTGTAAGCGTGGAGAAAGATAATTAGACTAAAAAGCCTGTATTGGCGCTGGTCAAAAATACCAATACTGTATCGCCAAGAGCCATTACTAGAAGGACCACTGAAAATCCATCATGTCAGTGAGGAATCTAATGACAAAGTCTCACATGTAGAGAGAGAAGAAAGAAAACGAGAGTGGGGGGCCGTCAGTGACAAGGGGGGTGTATGGTTCTCTGTGTACACTTGAATGAACATGCTTGTCCCTGCCTCTGTGTGACCATGGCAGGGAGTGTGAGATTCTGTCACGGCCGTCAAAATGCAGCAGTAATGATGCACTGCAGCCAGAATCACTCGGAGAGGCGACCTGGTTGTCCACTTACCTGCCATCACACACATCCACCCTTCCCCACACACACACACACACACACACACACACACACACACACACAGACAGACAACACATCTCCATCCACCCACACACCCGCACACACATCTCCATCCACCCACCCACACACACAGACATAACACAGCGTGCACACGCACTTGTCCACCCACACAAGCTTCTCCACACAAACACACACAGAGGCTACACACACACACACAGGCTACACACACACACAGGCTACAGACACACACAGAGGCTACACACACACACACACACAGAGGCTACACACACACACACACACACACACAGAGGCTACACACACACACACAGAGGCTACACGCACACACACAGAGGCTACACACACACACACAGAGGCTACACACACACACACACACACACAGAGGCTACACACACACACAGAGGCTACACACACACACACACAGAGGCTACACACACACACCCTAAGGTGAGCTTTCACACCATCCTGCCATCCTTTCACACGGCCCAGTCAACCGTGGAGCCACCCCTCAGCCCGGCTGAGGCTTCAATGAGGGATAAAGAGCGTTGCATGGATGATGGATCACCAGGAGAGGAGGGTACCTGTCGACCAGGGGGATGGAGGGGAAGGGGAGTGACGTAAGGGCGAACAGTGGAGGCAGACACACAGGCAGGAGCTTCCACACACTTCCGCAAAAATAGAAACGCACGCACAGCCGACTCACAAACACGCAAATGCCCCCCCCGCATCCCATTCCCACACGCACACCTTCGTGCATTCACTTGTACACAAGCGAGCAGACACGCTCCTAACACTCACTGAAGCCTGCAGACGCACACGCACACGCACCACCTCCGAGAGGCTCGAGCCGAGGCCCTGTCAAGCCCTGTCTATGATGGACCTGCCTGGCAGGCCATGGGAAGTGAGGTGTGAACGTGTCACGGCGCCATAAGCCACCCGAGGCCACTCACTCACTCTCCTAACACTGTGCGTGCGCACGCGCGCCTTTGGATGTGTGTGGCGGCGCGCGAGTGCTCCTTCATCACCTCCGAGCGAGAGTGTAAGAGCCGCGAAAACGTCTGTGAGCAGGGAACGTCTGGTGCGAGTCGAGACGGGGGCACGGCCAGAGAGACGGGCCTGAAGAAGAAGGGGAGCTCAAGAAAGAGCGTATCACATCCAGGAAATCAGGGACGAAATGTCTGTAATCATTTTTTTCCTAAGCCACATGCCGAGAGTATGGAGGAGGGCTGGGAGGAAGGGCTAGCCATGGCTAATTGCTAGGGTACACCAATCTTTCGCTTTGCTGCAATTCTTTTGTGGGTTGATGTTACTTATATACCCTGGGTTTAATTGCCACAAAGACAACCGCTCATACAACTGCATCGATAGCCGATGGTAATTGTAGTGCATCAGAACTTCAGTCACATCATACCTTATTCTTGTGTGTATTGTAGAAATAGAGATAGCCTATTACAGTGTCTTATGTAAGCCTGTGAGGCCAACATGTCCTCCGTTACATAAATAAATCTTAATTTCTGCTGAAAATAAGTAAAACTAGTGTTTTCATGGACCAATGAAGTGTAATAATGTTATTAAAATACATTATTTCATCAATCAAAGTAATGTACCGCCACCATGGTTTGTTAAGATTGCTCAAATCTGTGATAGATGTGTAACTTAACAATTACCCAACATACCTGAGTATTTTCTTTTGTGGTCAGGTATTCATGTCTGTCTCTAAAGATCTTAATAATGTCATGTGATGTGGCACAGATACTACAGTAATGCTATATTTTTTTGTATTTGAAAGTAAAACCTTCCCTTTTTGCATCCTTCAGCATGTTTGTATAAATGTTGATTAGGCTTGCAGTGCTTATGTGAGGAAGGTATTGTAACGTATTCATCTGGGGCTATGTTTTAAATTACACAAGACATGCTCCACCATACATTAAATTCTTGAACATACTAGAACCAATTTCTAGGGCTAGCATGACTAAGTGAGGCTCTGTCATTGGTTAACTGTGCTAAAACATTCCCTGAGTAGGTAAACAAGATTGTACTTTCTGTTCTCCTGTGTGACTTTTCCCTAACTGAATTAGGAAATCATTTGCATAAACGAGATTGATGAGATAGGAGGAAAATGGTTTGTGCCATGAAACTAAGTGTACTGTAGAAGTAGTGGAAATCTTAGATGAGATGTCGTACCCCATTAGAATGGCAATACCTCATCATTTTTTCATATAACATATTGCGGTAATAGCTCATTTTTTTCACTACCACTTAGAAGAAGACTGTTCAGAAATGATGATTGTTAGATATAGATTGGGGAGGCAATTGACTCCATTTGGTTTCTAAGCCACAAAAAATTGTTACGATGGCAAAAGATCTAAGACAAAAGTGTTGCTGCAAATCTTCATATAATACACAATTCAAACACTTCAACATGCATTTCAGCTCCAGAAAGTCTTATTGCTTTCTCTTATTTATCAATGAAGTGCCGTTTTGATTCCTCAGAATTGTATAAAACCAGTGAGTATTGTCTTCTACAACCAGTAAGATAGTATTAATAAAAACATGTTATGCAACATGCATATGACTGTGTGGGGCAAAATAAGATACTGTAAGTGATGGGACATCCAGACAGACCACACTAAAACCTAAAAAAACACACTAAAAACATCCCTGCTCACAAGAAAACAAGTATTCATTAATTTAGCAAGCTAGTAGGTTAGTTACCCAAGGCTACAGTAGCTACATGCTGAATGTCCAAGCAAGTTAGCTGGTGGGTGACTGACAATGCTGCAAATTTACTACAGTACTACTACAGTAGCTAAAGATGGACGGATGGCGGCTGGATGTTATAAGCTCATTTATAGCTATAAGTATAGCAGCAGGAACTCCTGTAACATCATTATATCCATGTATTGTGTACAATTAGGTACTGGCCTACCTAATATAGACGAAAATGTCTATTTTCATTTTCCAGGAGTGTAGTCTGTACGGCATGTAGTCTACTCAGTGTTCGACAGCCCTTTGCTCTCTCTGCTCTCTCTCTGTTTCGTTCTCATTGGATGAGGCCGTCCTGGCTCAGAGAGTCGACCCACAGGTGTTGTTTGTGTACTAAAGGGAGCCCAACAATTTACTGCAATCAGACACTGTGTGCTGGGCACCTGGAGAGGTCTATGTTACAGACGCCATGAAATTGTTGCCAATCGTTCCACCACCCCTCTTTTCCTCTCAGTGTTGTTCTCGCTCCATGCACAGAGCGACCTCCCCCTTGTCCACCGGACCCCCGCGGAGACGGACGCCTTGGACCATTCACACCTCGACATTTAATTCCCCCTGCTGCACTGCACAGAAGAAGGAGAAGAAGAAAAAACATGTTGTTTTCCTTCTTAACCCCTGTCTCTCTCCTTCCCCCCACACTGCATCTCTCTCACACCGAGCGGGAGAGAAAGGCATAGCCATATAGCCAATTCCCTTTTACTCTTTGCGTTTGAGCAAAACCAAACGCGTAAACCTGCAATATGCACACTCTGAAATGTCGTTGTCACTCATATCGAGTCACAAATAAATCAAAGTGAGACCACATCTCAGGTGTTCCGATGGGGAGACATACAGACCTGCTAAGGCTACTTAGCTATGTTAACGCTTAGCAGAGCACGCCACCTAGTCGTAAAAGTGTACCTCTGTGTGTCGTGGAAAGGTTGACAATCATTAACAAAGTGTATGAGTGAGTCATTGAGTCACACCTTTCGATAGGCAAGGAAGTCAGCAGGCTTCACAGAGAGAGAGAAGAGGAGGAGAGGGAGCGAAAGACGAAGGGAGGGTACCACTTTGCATAAAGGCCCCTGGGAGTCTATAGCAGTACTGTCATGAATATTGCATTACAGCTTTAATTCACGAGGGCAAACTTTAAATAGCACTGAAACACACAACGCCACTGTGCGAAAATCCATTGTCCTTTATTCCTTCAACTAATGAGTGGATGTTACTTATAGAAATCGCCTGTGGAATTAGGTCCAAAAGTTGCACATCCTGTAACAAAGGGGTGTTTGCCGACACACGGTTGCAATCTAAAAATGTGCGACCTCGGTTGGAGGCCTCTCGTTTTTCTTTATCTCTCTCTCTGTCTTTGTCCTGGTCTTTTCACTCTCTTAGAGCTCCACACGTCTTCCATCATCATTCAACCTCCCTCTCTCCCTCTTCTTTCTGTCATTTTCCTTTATCTTCCTCTCCCTCTCTCTCTCTCTCTCTCTCTCTCTCTCTCTCTCTCTCTCTCTCTCTCTCTCTCTCTCTCTCTCTCTCTCTCTCTCGCTCTCCTCAAATGTTTTTTGTCAGTGCATCACCTTTGCACATGCCAGTCACCTGTCTCAGCATCTGATCAGCTAACCTTGGTGACCCCCCCCCCCTCCTCTGTTCCTCTCCTCCTTTCCTCCCATCCTCCCCACCTCTCCTCCTCCTGCTCCCTTGTTCCCTTCCATTCCTAATGAGGCAAATAGTGGCAGAGTGTCTCCATGAGCACATAGTGAATGGCAGATGAGCAGATGCCCACCCCCCCCTTCTTCACCCCACACACACACACACACACACACACACACACACACACACACACACACACACACACACACACACACACACACACACACACACACAGGTGTAGATTGACACAGGAAGGAGGGGGAGTACAGTAGGGCAGACGATACTGAGGGAGAATAAGTGTCTCCTCTTCCTTCTGTTTTTCTCTCTAACTCTATCTTTGTCTCTCCCTGTCTGTCTAACTTTCTCTCCTTTATTCTTTATGCCATTATTCTACTGTTCATGGTTCGTAATTCTGGCCAACAACAGAAATAAATACATATTTTAGAATTTACAGTAATGTGGACTGGGAATGAAGGATTCTAGGATTCAAAACTAGGTGTTTCATCCCAACAACTGCCATTGTGACCATTGGTTCTTGTCATTGAAAAGAACGGATATCATAAATAGAGATAATATTATTTGTGACAAATTATACTAGAATGTTACCAGTCTTAGGAATGATGATCGCAGGGTCTCAAAATCTATCTATTCCAACTGGAATTAATGTTCAGGAATGAAACATTTCAATTAGGAATGGTAAGAGGACAAATATTGGAAGACCTACCCTGACTCATTGTATAGCTGTGTGTGGTTGGATCTCAGTCCAGCAGATCAGACCCCCCACACCCCCCACACACCCCCCACACTCAGCAGCAAAACACTTGGGGGGGGGGGGGGGTGCAGGATATTTAAGTCAACTATGAATCAAATAAAAAAATTGAATGAACCTCCATTATATTCCACAGGAAAATACAAACTACTTGTAATTGAATAGTCAAAGCCACTAACAGCTTATGTTCCTACGTTTGTCATCATGTCACTCTCTTCCCAGCACTGTTGTTTCGTCCTCGTTTACACAACTTAACTATTTCTTTGCCGTAATGCTTATCCTTCCATCTGAAGACCTGTCACGCAAGTCGCTCCTGATGACATCCCTGAGACATTCAGTGGAGCCACCATGTTTGGCATCCCTTGAAAACGACAGGAACTTGTGTCCGTGTTGTGTCAGCGGTGTCAGAAGGACAAGGGTACACCGGGAGCCGCGAGTGTTCTGCCTCTCCACTGATGAAACGACAGGCCTGCTATAAGCGGCAAGCCCCTGCTTTGAAGGAGAAGAGAGGTGAAGAGCTAGAGATAAAGAGACAGCGGGGCGGACAGGCAGAATGCAAAAGGCAAAAAGAGAGAAAGAAAGGCTGCGTTGGACAGAGATGGAGCCACGAAGGAGGAAAACACCCGGAACGTGAGAGAGACCAGAGAAAAAGCAGTTGGAATGAAAACGAAGTCTGAGATAGACTGGCGGCCTTATCAGCCAACAAGCTGCAGCCGACCCTTAGCTTTTTGTCCTGCATGGGTCGACACAGTGGCAACAAGGGCAGAGCTGGGGCAGGAGCAGATGAGGAGCAGAGGGAGGCCATCTTTGAGGCAGCACCTTTTTTTTGTTGTCGTTCACGCTGAAAGGTCCTCTGGGCAACAGTCAGAGAGAGTTGTTAACTGCCGCTTGGGCACTGAGATCCAAGCAAGGACACGCAAGCTTTTTTATCCTCTTTTCACCCTCGGAAATGTAGCTTGTCTATTTCATCTCAGAAATATCTTCGACTTGCGCAGAACACTCTGGTAGTTACTGTGAAGGTTTTTATTTTCATTTCGTATCATGAGTTTTGTTGTGGTTGCTAGTTGCCGTAAAGGTTGTTGTTGTTGTGAGTAACAAACATTGAACAACAAAAGTAAGTTTGAACAGACAGTAAACCCCCAAATACTTACATATTTCGTGTTTTCATTTGGATAGACATGTACGAACTCAAAGCCATCACTTCTATCCTTTCCTTTGATTTGAGAGTGCATGAAAAAACCTTGTAAACAAACGCAATAGCCCTCGCAGGAAATTGTACCTAGCCACCAACAATGTCTGTCCTTTGCGCAGGCAGGTGAAAGTACGTCCGCTTTTGTTACCCAGCAGCGTCAGCTGAGCGGAGGATGTTGTATAGAAGGTTGTTGTTCAGAATGTGCAGGGCCACTCTGCCTCGGATTGTATTGGACTGTCTACCTCTTTGCCCGGCCACTGAACTTTCCCTCCCATTGCTCGAGTGCATCGTCACATCAGCCCCCGGGTCCCTCCAACCTGCTTTAGAATACACACAAGAAGGGAGGAAAAAAAAAGATCAAAAAGATATCAATCAGAATTCAAGCATTGTCTTCTCCAAACCCCCTTCCCCCACTTCCTCGAGGCTCTGTCTGTTGATGCGTACTGTGTGTACCCCCCCCCCCCCCCCCACCCCAACCCAACCCTGCCTACACCACCTTCAAATTCTCTCCGGGATTAAAACTCCCCCTTGCACTCTCGTTCTCTCTCACTCTTTCAATCCATCTCTCACGCAAGCTAACATGAGTGCACAGACAGGCGCGCGCGCGACACCTGCTCGTTATCTGATACATGAAGGTGAGACACGGAACTGGTTTTTGGAGGAATAAGGAAGTGCTGTTGTCATGCATCATGCATTACTCCGGTCTTTTTTCATGGTACCACAAAGGTGCACTAATCAAATACACAGCTTCCCCTAGGCGTGTACCATATCATTCCATTGAATGTTTTGCTACAATACCATGCCTTCTGTGATGAGTAAATCCAGTTCAGCGTACATCAAATATAAAACAGCAGGAGATGCTCACGTTTAAGTTACCACAACTGAATCCCCAGGAACATCTGAACACGGGTTTGAAGGATTGCTTCAGAATAGTTGGAACACCATCCTCCAATGAAGACGTTCTATACTCTGTCATAAAACACACGAGGCAGAGATATTAAACACACGCTCCTCTTTTCCCCCCTGCCGCGGTGTGTCGCCCCCCCCCCCCCCCACGCACTACACACACACGCACACCACACACACACACTACACCCATGGTTTTCTCGACGGGAGGAGAACCTGTGATCTGAAAGCGGTGTTTATTTTCCAGCGCTGAGAGAGAGCGGCTGCTTCAGACACTCCTGCTAAATTGCTCTCGTTCTGTGTCCTTAGTAAAAAAAAGAAAAAAGAAAAAGAAAAATGGAGACTGCCTCCTTTCTTCAACTCCTCGCTCTTCCTTTGAAAAAGTATCCACCCCCTTGGGTGCTTTTGGCCACCGCTAAATCCCACCGTTACTCATATTGTTTGTGTTTACTTCAATATTTCATAGAGCCATTTCTATATTTATTAACCCCCCCCCCTCCCCCTTGGACACTAGCTCCCTTGTTTCATGCATTTTAATGCAATGAGTGATCGAGTCCCTCTAGTGTTGACATTGTCCTCCCCCTCCCTCTCTAGTGTGGGCCCAGAGCTCATAAATAAAACATTTCCGTATGTCAGTGCCGGCAAATACAGCAGACAATAGGATGGCTTGAGAGCTTTCTCATCTCTTTTGATGAGATGACACATGCACATATCCTCCACAGTTTTAATCATTCAAAATATCCGTTTTGTCATTTATCATTGATCTTTCGAAAACGGTTTTGGCTCCTGTCTTCTTGGATTGCTAAATGAGAGACAGGTGTTTGTGAAAGGAAAGGAAACGTGATTAAAGATACTTTTCATTTTCAAAGTTGAACGAACTCCATCTGAATGACCAGGTGGACCCTTAGGGACCATGTTAACTTGAGTAGTGGGGCTTCCAGTTTGGTGTTATAGTGTCCAGCACTTTATCATGTTAGAGTCCAGGGAAAGTGGGTCAGTGAGAGGGGCCGAGGTCATGGCAAGGTGTTCTAGAGTAGCCAGACCAAATCCAGGGCACGCACACACACTCACAAACACACACATACACATTCCTGGACACCCCAGTGAAATCAATCAGACAAACTCCGTCCGTGCCGACGATACACGGCACCTCTCTGTTTCTCCCTCCTTTTGTTTCCCCAGTCCCTCCCCTTATCGTTTTCTTTTGTACTTTAATGTCTCTGTCCTATTCCATGCCTTGATAGCATCCTCTCTGCCCAAGAATGGGTTACTAACCAGTGACTTGTAATTCAACATTCTGTACATGACTCCTTTACCTTTAGTTGCCAGAACACACACACGTGTCCACATGTGGACACACACACGTGTACACATGTGGACACACACACGTGTACACATGTGGACACACACACGTGTACACGTGGACACACACAGCGGCACATATGGTTAGTCTGACATTTCAACTAGAGAGATCATCCAATATTGTAAATATTTCACATCTTTTTTCATACTTGGCCTTGTTATGGTTCAATTATTCATGTGTGCACAAACGTTGGAGCTGTCCTTTCACAGAGGTAGAAGTGCAAACAAAACAGAATTGTGTAGTCATGCAATCACTTATTCAACTGTTTTGCAGGAGAAAGCTCAATAAGATCAATCTTTTTGTTTGAAGTCTGGTCAGGACCATGTAAGGGCTTTTGGAGTAAAACCTGATATTCAAGCTGTTTTTCATTGCGGCCCTAATTGAGTTCCCTGGGCTTTAATCATGTGAAGTCAAAAGATTAAGTTACATTATGGGTATGTAACAATACTGATACCTTTTACTGTATAATGAGTGCCTGTCAGTTTCATGTTAAAAGTCTTTTTTACCATTGGTTCTTATTAATTCTATTTAATTTATATATCTATGTATATATATATATATATATATAGAGAGAGAGAGAGATATAGTCATTACAGCCTTGCAGTTAAAAATGTATCCTTTTGATTTTTAATCACCCACGGCTCACATCACAATGAATAACATTATTTGACGTATGTGGTCACTTGATCAATATTCGACATGAATTGAATATAGAAATGTTTTATATGTTTGAAAGAAAGGAATCATTCAACTGGAGGGCTGAAAAGGGCCTAATTGAACACTGGCTGGATCTCCTACTGCTTGAATCAAAGGAGCCCCAGTTTCAACGGTGTTCCTGAGCACATTGTGAACAGTAGACTCCCAACTCCAGCTCAAACCCTTTAGACCATTACTAATCTATTCTGACCTTGATGGACACAACTTTCAAAACAGACCTTAAGAAATTGTGACAAGAAAGGAATATTTAAAAAGTGCCTGTCTCTGAGAAGTTGTGGAGAAGTTATTTGTGCTGCAGGAGAGGACAGTCCCTTCGAGTCCTGATCCAGCCACAGCCGCAGCAGCAACCTATCGCTGTCTCTTCTAAATAATCAGTCGGGGCTTATTTTGGGAAAGATTTGTTTCAAAGGGACTTGGCAGAAAACTTTTTCTCTCACAAACTGTTGAAAGTAAAATAAGGCCACAGTTGGGAGAGACTGCAGCACAGATTCAGAGGAAGCAAGATATTAACTCACTCAGTCCAGACGTCTTATCTAACCAGTGCAGATGAATGATTTGTTTAGGACTCACAAAGAACCACACAGAACTGATCACATTTGGGCTGATTCTAGAGTCTAGATTCTAGACCATGCTAAATAGGGCAGCTATGTGCCAGTCTAATGCCACAGGGGAAATAAACGACATCAATGGAAACAATTGACAAAAAACAAAGAAATTGCTCTCGATTCCCACTCTGTCATTACGAATAGTTCAAACAAATCAGAACTGATGCTTGTAACCTGGGAGCCTGTCTGAAATCGGCACATTCATATTTCAATTTTTCCCCCCATTAATTTAATCACATTTCATATGCTGATTTGAATTGGCCACGCTCCTCCACTCCGCGCTGACTTTAATCCCAATCTAATTACTAATTATACGGTTGGAGGTTGATTGAACCAATCCTTCCAGCGAAGACCAATTTTGCTCTCTGATGTTGAGCACCTTTTATGTGTGATGTCTCCCAGGTTTTGAGGTCAGTGTCTCTCTGTCTGTCTGTCTGTCTGTCTGTCTGTGTGTGTGTGTGTGTGTACTCTATCTTGTGTGTATATGTCAGAGAGTGAGTTAAATGTGACTTACTCAAAGCCTCATTGAGAACACTGGACTCTCAGTCCACCAATAACAAATGAAACACGTGTTCCCCGCTTCGAGATACCATTTAGGATTGTATTTTTACAGTACAGAAACAAACCGAATATCAAAGCAATTCATCCAATTGATTTGGCCCCCAGTCGATATGACAGATCACTGCTTCTGGCTCGGAGGAAGGACGATAGAATGGGAGAATGCAGAGAAAGGCTTTCACCGTGTGGACACTCCAGCATGTGTGTGTGTTGCTGTCACTGCTCCTTGCACGTGTGTGTGTGTGTATGTGTGTGTGTTCATACGTGCACGACAAATCGCATGCCAAACAAAGAATTCTTCTATTTTTCTTCTTCTATTCTTCAATTAAGCGAATGTAATGTGTTCCAAGCCACTGCACTTGTTTCTTAACTGTACTTACCTGTCACACAAAGCAATGGTCAAATCCTCACTAACAGCTGTTTCATTTAATGTTTCAAGTTGTTAACCAATATGTTATAGTAGAGCGCTTCAGGGAAGATCCCACTTTAGTCTTTTAACATATTCCTTTATGCCTTTATCCACCAAACATACAAAAACACTGCTTGTAAAGTTATCTCTCTGTTATGCTAGCAATTTAACAAGTTCCCTCCAGTGAAGTTGAATCAAACAACATCTGGGAATATTTTACCATTACCCTACACAAGGTTGGCCGTACAAATACAAGAATAACCCACACACTGTATGTTCTACAAAAAAATATCATTAAGAAAACCTTAGTGGTTCTTAATTAGGGCATGTCAATGTCCAAATTGGAAGCTAAAGATCATTCTCAGCTTTGAGGTTTTAAAGCCATTTAATGACAAAGTAATTCAATGGGGAGATCCCTTCCTGCATTTGAGGGTATATTAATCAGTGTCTCAGTCTAAGGTAAGTAGCATAGTGGAGTGTGGAGAGGAAGAGGGTGTGTGCGTGCGTGTGTGTGTGTGTGTGTGTGTGTGTGTCCATGTGCACACATAGCCACACTTCTGTGTGCGTCTGTCCACCCCTCCTGGTGGTCTGTGTGTATTTGGAAATGTCATCTTAATTATTTGCCGAGCCCGAGTCGTGACTGCTCCGATGGAGCTGTAATGAACGGCATCTTACCTGCCGAGGAGAGAGCCAGACCACCAACATAAAGTGACCAGAACAAACCTTCTCCTGGGCGTCCTTATTGGCAACAAACTCTGCTATGAAACGTAGGGGAGAGTTTGAGGAGGGCGTGAATAGTGCCTGTGTGAGTATTTAAGGAATAACATCAAGAGAAGAGAGGTGAGTGTGTAGCCCCTCACTTGCTGTGTGTGAGTGTTGTATGTGTGTTTGTATGCACTGCTGAAAATGTTGTACTATGCTATTAGTTGCCGCATTGGAATAAGGCAAGCAATACAAACGTTCCACTTGAAAACATTACGAATTAAATAGTTGCAATAAATGGTAATACTTGGCAGTTAAGTGTACACTAATT
The DNA here is from genome assembly GCA_023658055.1 of Thaleichthys pacificus. Lineage (NCBI taxonomy): Eukaryota > Metazoa > Chordata > Actinopteri > Osmeriformes > Osmeridae > Thaleichthys > Thaleichthys pacificus. The sequence continues at coordinate 4,156,608 of CM042861.1, read as the reverse complement.
ACCATGCAATTGATATTTAGCTCAACCTGTAGTTGAGACTTCTAGAGTCACATATTATTTCATAAGATATTCCACGAGAGTAACTTGGAATGGAAAAGGGCTCTCCAGAGGTAAGTGGATTTGAATAAGGATATTTATAACACAAACTTCTGCAGCTCTTTCCTGTACACCCCTACCCCATAGTGTGCATCGTTACACTTTTGTAAGAACCTGTACCACTAACCTTAAAACCATGTAGGCTAATTATATGTACATTCATATATTTACAATATTACAGGAACAGACATTCACACAGGCAAGACATGACATGATGTTATGGGTAAACCTTTGTGTGATGATAGCCTATTCATCACTACATGGCAAAAAAGAAAACAATGACAGAAAACGATGTTATGCAGTTCTAACTGAGACTCCTCGATCAACCTGAAGACTCTTTTATCAGTTGCTCTCCCTCGCCCCTGTGCACCTCTTCTCAGATCCCACAGCTGATCCAATCACAATCAGTCTTTTGACCTATAAACTCCATTCACCAAAGTACACTTCAGATGGACCCTTCTTAAATTATATCCCCACATCCTCTGAGGCCCATCAATGATGAAGGCACAGCTACAAAGCTGTCCGGGACTCCGGCGAGGGGGAACGCAAGCTACTAAGTTCATGGATTCTTCCACTTATTCTGAAGCATAGCCATAGCTAGACACAAATCAATACTGAGCAGCAGTTTTGAATTCAAACCCGTCACCCACTATCGTTCACCTCCCCATAGGCAACGTTTACCCTATTCTGCTGTGGGGTTAAACTAATCACCCAATCTGAAGAAGCACAATTAGCCTCTCTCGCATTCGCTGATGGTATAGATTGGAGCCTCTTGTAATGGACGCCTGCATGTAGACAATTAGGGTCTCATGTAATTAAACTGCCTAATATGTACATATATCACAGTCATTACAGGGACTGATACAAAGACGGAATGTGGGCATTAGCGAAGGCAACATTAAAATGTAATTGCCTTGATCAGACAGCTGAATGAAGTAAACACATTATAGTGTTTCTGCATCCACCTCTGTTTAAAGAACTTTAACAAGGGATGTGGTAATGGGATCTGGGTAGAAGTTGATTGGGAAGCAAGATTTTTTTTCTGAACTTTGCGGAGATTTGGCCGTTTGTTATAATCAATGGTTTCAGACCATTGATTATCTTTTTTGACTTTGTATCTACTTCCTAAAAAGTTAGCTCAATCTGCTTAATTTTTTAAGCAACTTTGGTTGTTTTACAAGGGTTAATCAACTAGATTAAATCTGCTCTAGGTAATAACACAATAAGGGACAAAACCTTTATTTTTTACAGAATAAAATCGTACCTATTGTACCTTTAAAAGTGCCCATGTTACACTGAGTTGTTACTACTCGTGTTACTATTTAATGTGCCAGAAAATGTATTAATTATATTTAATTAAACAGAATAAGTTTATAGATAGAGATAGATAGATACTTTATTAATCCCATGGGGAAATTCAGTTTATGTGGACATATTAAATGTCCTTGCATCCTAGCCAACCTCTACAGAACCTGCATGAAACACTTCATGAAAAACGTCACTTAAAATTCACGTCAACGTAACTACACACAAAAGCAAACATGGTCTCAACAGTTACCTAAGCCACTCTGGTGAGTTTTGTAGCTTTTCAATCACGGTAACATAGCCAGTGCAGCGATCTAGTGGCGAGCTAGGCGCATTGTTGCCGAACGCGTCTCCCCTCATTGCCCCGGCATCGATGGTAAGAGGGTCTCCAGCTGAGTCACCAGCTAATAATCGCCCCACACAATGGGCCTGATTTAAATGAACCAATCAGCGATAAATATAAGCTTGATTAAGTATCTCCATCACTCTGATTAGGGACACTGTTATTAATTATTCCAATAATCTTTGTTTTTGGGTGCATGTGTGTGTGTGTGTGTGTGTGTGGGGGGGGGTGTTGCATGGCATAGAGACATGTTTCAAATACCTGATTGGGAGGTTTATAAGAAATCAAACATGTAATTGGGGAACGGTTGATTAGTTTGGTGAAAGGTGTGACTGGCAATATGCTTCTGTGATTAAGGAATGAAAACGAACCCAAGGACGGGTCATTCAAGGGGTTACCAATTTTAGTAACACATTTAAATGAAACCTAGCAGTAGAGCATACAAGAAATGGTGTATGGTATAAGGTATTTGCGGTGTTCATGGTATTTATATACAGTCAGTTTATTTTCCCTTTGTAGGCTACCTAACACTCATCATTCACCGTGTCTTCCTGCCAACTGTAAAGTTGCCACTTGTCAAAAGCATCTTTTTCTTCTGATATTATTATCACATATAATAAAATATATTATTATATTTTCAAAATGTTGTGATTCAGCTGAAAAAGGGTAGCTCTCATACAGACATTTACAGGCCTTAATGTGTAAATGTTGCATTCCCTGCTCCACACACACAGACATATATTGCACCTGTTTGAATGAGACATCACATGACAGGAGATGTAAAAATATGTCGGAAAATGCTACAGTGTCCAACAGTTGTTTGCCGAGTCTGGGAAGTCTTCATGGCATGTTGACTCCAATAAAACGGTTCTGACATTTCCAATTGTACGGCCATGAACCCCGAGCACCGTTTTCAGTTTTTAAATTCTGGCTGGGGAATATTGTTTCAAGCCATTCACCATCACTTCAAAATGATTCACTCTTTCTCTCTGTTGCCATTCTCTGTTGCCATTGGCCTATCTGTGGTGACAGCACTAAAACAACCTGACCTTTCAGCCTATGTGGAAAAAATGATGGGAAACATTTTTAAATAGTGTTGAGGCCAAAACAGTTGACCTACTTTGTCTTTGCACAGCAGATACATATCTGATGTTTAATTGAGCATAGGTCACTTGACAAATCCATGTCAACAGGTGGAGAAATGTCCACAATAACATACACTTTCTTACTTCCTTATAAGAAGTATTTACAGATCAAATAAAGGAATTTCCAGTAGAAAGCACGTCTGTCATATGCTAGCTGTGTGATATCGGGTTTGGATAACACGTCTCTGTTAAATATTCTCTGTAGCAACAGAACTGGCTAGACAACAAAGTGCCAACACACTATGTTCCCTGTCCCATCCTCCTCCACCAAACTGTAAATGAGCAGACAAGATTTGCACAGCTTTAATCCGGCTCACACACATCGCTCACATGTGCCCTCGCTGAGTCTGCTTGTGTGGGGAGCCATGCCAGTTTCCCTAGGGGGCGAATGATCTCTCCTTCATCGTCTGCTAACCCCAGAGGGTTCTCTCCACAATGGGAAATTAACTATCGGCGCTTATTATTTCTCTTCTCCCCTCTGGTGGGCCCCATATGAATCATACCTGTCAATCGTGTCTCACACACGGGGGCGTCCATGTTTGTTTGGATCGATCATGTGGCATATGCCACGCAGCTGTCGGCGCGGCGGACCCGTGTCGGTGGAGTTTGCTCACGCTTTCCCTTGGCAACTTTACAGTTGGCAGGAAGAAACGGTGAATGATAAATACACACACAAACACACACATATACACACACGCACACAAACACACGTACTTCTGATCAACAGAGACAATAAGGCAGCATATGAAACTGTGATGGAGCTGGTTGCTCCATGATAAGGATCAGGGGCTAAAAGAGTGTTCACCTGACAAATATTCCAACTGAATTTGGGGTTTACTTGCTGCCCTCACTGCTGTCCTGTGTGTGTGTGTGCGTGTGTGTGTGTGTGCTTAGTGTTTGGTCCTGATGGTGCAGGAGGTAAAATACTCAAAGTTTATGAATTTACAGAGCAGCTGGCAATGGTTAGTGTGCATTAATTGGTGTTAAATGGTGCTAGCACTGTTTTGAAAGTTGAAGGACTATTAGCCGGAGGTCAACCCAGAGCTTAAATTAACATGTCACTGGAGTGCTGTATCCCTTGATAATTCTGCTAAGATTACAGTAGAATGTATCAAACTTGTGTGGCTGCACTATTGAATTACAGTGAGTTTGCATGTTTGGTCATCTATGCCTGCAATGAGGAACTATAACAATGTATTTTTGTGTCTGTGGGTAAATTTGTGTTTCATTCAGCACGTGTCAGTGTGTGGTCATCTGAAAAAGTCCAAGTCTCACAAGCAAAGTACTTTTCCAAAGTGCCCCTCAGTTACGTGCTGAACTTGCCAGCATAAACATTGTAAATGATACTGGCCTGCTAAGGTCTTGCCTGTCCATCAGGACAGCCAGCTGTAGAAAATGTGTCAACAGGGGGCCCAGGGCAGCTTGGGGGCGTGCAGACTGGGGTGAGATCGCCCCCAGGCCCTGCTCTCAGGCAGGAAGATGATCCCAGATCAGGAAGTATAAATAGTACAAGTTAACATCATAATAGGAATGACTGTAGATATATAATTAAGACTGTTAATTGGGATGTTGTTATTATTCAATATTGGTTATTAATTAATAAAAAGACACAACAGTTTGCTCTACAATACAATTATGTACTATACTATATCATACATACTTTACTCTATGGAACTTTTCTCTACCATGCTTTATTCGACTCTACATGATTTGACTGGTACTTCTCAACACTTTACTCAACAGTACACTATTCATCTTTACATTTGCCCTCAGTGTTGTAAATCCATTACTGTTCAATTCTTTGAGACAACAAAAGCATATACAGTGTCAATGCTTAAAACAGACGGTGACAAGTATATCACTAGTCTCGTTATTGTACATTGTCTCACAAATCCATCAATACAAAAGTAGTTCCATCTCTGTCGGTTTCCTCCTTGACCTCAGCTACAATTTGGTTCCAACTCTCAGCACCTGTCACGAGGCTCTTTCTACACCACGGCCTGAGATGTCACAATGAGGTCAGTGATCCGTTCAGGTCGCCCTTCTCCAGGAGAGAACTCCAGCCGACGCCTCAGTCCCAGCACACCGCTTCAGTATAATGACTGGAGGGAAACAGACCAATTCTATTGTGAGATAACCACTTATCTCTGGGCAGAGGGGGTTTATTTATACGTTTTTATGAACCGCTGCGTTTCATAAACCCAAAATTCAATTTCGCCCCCACTATCAGCGCCGATACAGTTGTCGTCAATGAGGGAACTGTGGAGTAGAGTGATAGCGAGGAGAGAATATACTAGTGTCGGCAATGCCGTGCCAGATAAGAATATTAAACAGTTGAATATGTTGGTGTGTAGTATCTCGGTCCCTTCGTCCCAAAATTATGAGAATTGAAAGAAATGGTGCACTAAACTTATGCCTGCTGGTTTGTGTGTTTGTGTCTGTATGTATGGATGCCTGTCTCATTTTTTTAATATTACATGGGCTGGCACCTCCACCATTAAATGAGTTTATAAAGCTGAAGGATGGCAATGGCTTGGCAACTAGGGCAGTCACCAGGGGAGACTGTGTTATACAGTATAGACACAGTACGTTTGGACAGACAGTCTTCTCAGTACGCGCCTCTAATTACTGGAATACCCTCCCTACTGATGTTAGGGAGTGCGCCAGTATTTCAGTGTTCAAAAACAAACTTAAGAAATGGATACAAAATAACCAAACCTGCATCCTTTTATGTCTAACACCTTGTATGTCTATCTGTCTGGTTTTTACAATTAGTTATCTTAACTGCACTGTTTTGTCACACTGTTGTTTACCTTGTATGTCTGTCTAGTTTTTACAAATTGTTATCTTAACTGCACTGTTTTGTCAAACTGTTTTTTTAATGTTTTTATTATTTATTTCAATTATATAATTTATTATATATTATTATTATTTATTTCTTTTACTTCCGTATCTCTCTGTCATGCCCTGCCAAGAGACAACGGATGAAAACTAGCTAACCTAGCTAATTCCGGTGCATTTACATTTTTACATGTTTATCAATGTACACTGTCCCTTTTCAAATAAACGCATAATAAATAATAGTATGTCTGTATGTATGTATGTATGTGTGTATGTATGTATGTGTGTGTGTGTGTGTGTGTGTGTGTGTGTGTGTGTGTGTTTGTGTGTCTGAAGTAGGCATGGATTTCTGAACTCAACAAAAAATATGCAAGTGAATCTATGCCACAGGTACTGTGTCCTGTAATGGTCCAGTCATTTACTGTAATCACAGGTGTCCTGCGATTACCTGCTTGTATAACTTTGACCTTTCTACTCATCAAATGTGTCATGAACAAATCATGTAGCGTATAGCGAGCATACTTTCTATCACCGCCTGTTTATCAAGATACTGTGATTCCCCTGGACAGAACATATACGTGCTGTCTTGCCTACTAAAGACCCTCAGTTACTTCCTGGTCGCTAAATGAATTAGTCCCACGCGATGCCTCCAAATTGCCAGAGATTATGTTGACACGTCTTCATTGCTGAATCTAGCAGTGAGTCGACAGGGACATTTAGCCAGTGAATACCCGAGGGGATTTTTTCCACTTATTGCCTCCTTTTTAATGTCACAATTAAGGGCCACCAAACTGCCTGAGAGAAAAAGGGAGATTTGAAGAAGGGAAGAGAGAGGGAGAGAGAGAAAGAGAGGGGTGGGAGAAATAGGAAAGAGTAGAATAGAGATGGATGCGGGAAAGGAAGACAGCACATGAGAGTGAATGGGAGACAGTGAATGTTTGTGTTTGTGATTACAGTGGAAAGGACAGAGAACAAGTGGGAGAGAGAAAGACAAAAGATTGAAGGAGGAGCAGTGGGGTACTGATGAGTTTCAAACTGAGATGTATTGAGTATTATTATTATTATTTTTGAGTGAAAATGCAATTCATTTACATGAGGAAATAACATCATTTGTGAAATGTATATGCTCAGGCATCAACATTAGTGTTTTGTATTGCATTTTGCTTGCAAAACCAGGTGGAAACTACTCCTTAATTAAAAACACCTTTACATCATACAAATAGAGCTAATGCATTATGGGGTATTACGTAATCTTGGATTTGTCTACACATAAATCCTCTGATATCCTTCCTTAACCTAAGGAAACACATATAGTGGCTACAAATCTGTAAAAAAGATGTGCTTGACAGTGCAACTGAACAAACATTTCTTTGCTGTAAATAGGCTTTTTATTGTGATTACGCCTGTCCTAAATGGGAGTTTACTGTCACAGGGAAGTCCTTCATAGGTGCCGTTCTTCATAGTCCAACTACAGGTCCTCTGGGAAGTAAATAAAGCTACTTGACAAATGGTATAGTATATATGTGTCAGTTGTAGTGCTACAGAATGGTCTACGATAAGAAACCCTCATTAGACTGATGCATTTTACCCACTCTCATCCCTATTAGTATTCAATGGCAACACCAGAGAGATCTATCAGCCTGACAGCCTGCCACGTTTGTTTGTTTCATTTCTTCATTATGAATTAATCACGCACATTAAACCACTAGAATTAATTCTGGTTCTGCATCAAGAGTCACATTGGTACACCAGTTTGACATATACAGTACTGTAGGCTTCGATAGACAGATTTACATCAGACACACTGTAGATGCTAAGGATAAATACAACGATCAAGTCAGCTCACATGAAGAAAAACATCTGTTTATCAGAATACACATTTTGGTATTACATGGAATGCCTCATATAAACTATTGACACAGGTACTAGCAGATGAAACACTTTTCGTACATTCACACAGGTACTAGCAGATGAAACACTTTCTGTACATTGACACAGGTACCAGCCGATGAAACACTTTCTGTACGTTGGCAGTTTTATGTTTCGTTCAGGATGCAGAGTGTGTAATTTCAGTGTCACACATCAGCAGAAAAAGCCTTTTAGTTAAAAAGCCCTGCACCTTTTCTTGCCTTTCAGGCCTTTATTTGTCAAGACAAAAATCGTCGTTACAGCATTGACAAATGTCACTTGGTGCCTGTACTCCCATCAAAGGGCGGTGTTAAAGTGCTCACTATCGATGTCAGCCCCATAGTAAGTAATGCATTACGCGGACCCATTATAAGCAGATTACATCTATTAGTTACTGCTGTGTGCCACATGCAAATGGCCTGCCCATGGGAGAGCATAAAATCATTTTAAACTTCAATAAGTTACAAGCGGTGGCAAGCCACTCCATAATCTGCACCAAAACCCCAAGGGCTGTAATAAGGCAAGATGCAATTAGAGGGGAAATAGAATTCAACATAGTAAACAAAGGAAATGTAAATTACTGTTCAACTTTGAAACAAAGAAAGATGCTTGCAATCAGAGGAAAGTTTGTCTGATGTCTGTCTGTTTTCAGATGTATTTGTTGTTCTTCAAAAATATATTAGATTCAAATAGTTCTCAATAAATATGGGACCTATATGTTTTGATTCCATGGTTAACCGTGCCAGTATTCAAGTGATAAATGACAGCGTATCGTTTGATGTTGATCATTTCCATGCCGAAGTACATGTTCTGTCAATGAGAAATCTACCTGTAATATGCTGCAAGTGCATAACTGGCATACAACAAACCGCATAAATTAAATAGACTGAGTAGGCTATACTAAGTAGGCTACTGTTTTCTCTTCACACACATATAGGCTGTACTAATGATCAGACAGTAAAAAAGTGAATGTTATGGATGTTTTTAGTTGATCCCGCCTTTCAGTATACTATTGGCCAATAAAAAAAACATGTTTCTGAATGGACAATCGACTGTCAATCCAAATCAGTGACGTAGAAACCAGGAAATGAAAATAATGGACGTGATGTGTTGGCGTTCTGAAAGAAAGAGGTGCAAAGTGCAATAAAAACCTCACATTAATTCGTGTACAAACGGCAGTCGGGCGACTGGAAAATGCAAAACAACAACGAATAAGCAACCAAATTCCAAAACATCAGTAAGTGCGCTATTTAGGAAATTAAACTAATCTCCGGACAACGCAATTTGAGGATAATTGCATTGCTATTGTAACAGCTGAATTGTTTTCAAAATAGTGTAGGTATGTTTGCTACGATTGCATTGCATTTAAACTGTAATAGATGTAGGCAAGGATGCACCACAATCTCCACGAGACTTTTTTTACTGAGCTCAATATTATTGGCTGACATCATAACCTACTCTTAAAGATTTTTTCACTTTCAGACTCATACTGTCTTCTTCTAATGCAAAATGTTAGAATGTAAGATATTTATCAAGCTCCCATAGTATAGCTTAAGATCTATATTTAGTCTTCTGTGTTCCAGTATGTCTCACTCTGCAGTGATGTCCCACCTCGTGCTCCAAATCACTGTTTCCATGCAACCAGTAATTGAATTCCACCACAGTATTACATGTTCATCGATGAATGTAACATTTTGACCAAGTCCAAAATGTTTTCCTGAAGAAAACTGTAGGGCCTACCTAAAACTTGTTTTCAGTACAGAAAAGGTTATGCTTCATGACACTAAAGTCACAGACTGGATAGGAAGAGAGTTAGCTAGTGTCCATATCCTCACAGAGTTCCCTATGTTCTCTGTTCTCAGCAGAAAATCCCAATCCCAACCGTGCCTCCACCCTAAGGGCTTATCAACAGCTTGGTCCTGTTGTGTAAACATTAGCCCATCCGCATCATATTCTCATCTCCCCCCTCCACCTCCAAACCCCGTTTCCCCTTTTCCCTATTCTTGTTTCGACATGCTGACTCTTAATTTTCACCCCCGAGAACAATGGTGTACTACTTCAGCAATTGGGTTTGGGCTGTAATTCTGTTTGAAGTTGAGCTGAAAATAGTGTTTAGAGGAGGTAGATTGAGGCTCTAGAGGCGTCTCCCTGGGGAAAGGAATGTGCGGGCGCTGCCACGCTCCTTGAACATGCTAATTTGGAAGCCTCTCCTATTCCCTACCGACATCTACTGGAGCTTCCAAAGCTCCTCATTGGATGCACACGTCTTTTCTCTTTGCTCTTGTTTCTCTGACTGGAACTTTCTCAAATGTATCTCTGTTGGTCGCTTCCCCCCCACACACACACACACACACACACATGTTCACGCACACACAATCTTTCTGGGCCTCCATTTTTCCTTCTTTCTTCTCCTATTCATTTCTCTTATTCTTTTATGATAATCAATTGCTTCGCCCTGAGGGTCTGGCAATGACTGCAGCAGAATGCTGAGGGTTATTTGTCAAAGCGGTCGAGAGCCAGGGTTGGACGGCTGAATTCTCTGAGAGAGAATAGGTCAGAGGGGTTTAAATATCATCCGAAACACAGACCTGCCCTTTGCCTCACAATCGCTTTTTCCACTATTTTAAACAAAGGAATGGTATTGATTGATACAGAGTCCGGGACTGAGAGGAAGGCCGCTTGAATTTAGATCAGAGGCCTCTTCACAGGAGAGAAAAAATGCATGGAAACACACTGTGGTCATCATACGCATGCAGTGCACGCACACACACACACACACACACACACACAGACAGATAGACACATGTACACCCACACACTCCTGTTTTAGTTTTCCATCAATATTTTTTTCTAATGAACTGTTTCCTCCCATCTGTGTTGCTATGGTAATCGAGGCAGAGATCTCCATCTCTGTGACAGAGTTAGAAGGTAAACGAGTTGGATGGGAAGCTCACCCCTACCATCTCATACGCTTAACATGATGCCCATACAGAGTAAGGAGACATGAGCCAGGATTAGGCTAAATTGGGACATAATACACAGGATAACCCATCCTTCAAATTGATACTGACTGCTTCGTATGAGATTAGAAATGGATTTCAATCTTAAATATGAATTTGGCTCTCATTTAAGGATCCTACCCAAACACACACAGCGCCAACGTCATTCTCGGCTGTCCGTTCGGCATCTCTGAGTTACGGTTTCTGTTGTGCTTACTCTCCTCATAGGAAGCAAGGAAGGAAACAAGGAAGGAAACGAGGCCGGAAGGATGGGTAAGAAAGACTCCACCCTGGCCCGGGCCCCCGTCGATCAGTACCGCAAACAGATCGGTGAGTTTCTCCTCCGGGCCCTGCTTGTGCTCCACGAGCAGACTTGGAGGAGCAGTATACCGCCAGTACATCTGCTGTTGCCGAAAGTTACTGGCTCTGCCTAATGCTCGGCTCTCCAGCCTCCCAGGTGACGATAACAAAAGCACTCGGTATGCAGGCCGACCGCCCGAGCAGGAGGGGCGTCCCTCATGCAGAGCCTCGTAGCCAGCAGAGGGTTTGTAGACCGTGTCTTTGACACGGGCGTCGGGACGTCCTTAACTCTGGGCCGTAGCCGTCCTGACGTTGTCCCACGTGGTGTTCTCTTCTTGTCGACTGCCTTTGGAAACAGAGTGAAGTCGAATGCGATGGATGCTAGAGAAAAGGGATGGTCCACACAGTAGTTGAATGGCAGTGCATCACAGAGAGTGAGAGAAAGAGAGGGAGCAGAAAGAGGAGAGAAGGATGCCTGCAGTCAAACGCATGCACGCCCACAAACGCACGCGCACGCACATGTACACACACATGCCCACACAAACACGACACAAACAAATGACAGTGAAACACACACACTCATAGATCCAGAATGAACGTGCACACAAACACAGACCCTAATCATAAACACATACACACTGCATACATTGCATGCACTGAAAACACTTTCTGTGGTAGAAACCAACCTAGGATCACACATCTCCTTCAGCCAGCCCCCCCCCACCACCACATATATCTGGTACATATAATCATGTAGCAGTGTTTGTACGTCATCTTAGAGAAACGTCGTTTTGCAATCATGAGTCACAACCCAAGACAAGAACATCACAGAAGGAAACAAGACGAGAGCTTTTTCCACAGCGTCCTGTCTAGGACTGATTAGACACCGAGGAGGGTATTTTCTAGTAAGGCTTTGAGGTCACGTTACCAATGGGCACTAAATTCCACCAACCCCCCCCCCCCCAAAAAAAAAACAACAACTCTCTGATATCTTGTCAGAAGTCGTTTAGTCAAACTTGAATACGGCACGTTATTTCATTGAGTTTTCCCCCGACCTTACCACGCCACTAACCAAGACAATATGTTGCGTATCAATCATGGGACCGGGCCCTTAAGCATGCCAGATGTAATGGATGGAAGAAAGAGTAGTGAGTGGTTCCTCTGTTGTTTTTCCTCATGTGGCTACAAAACAAAGCGGTCGCCATTGGCGGCGCTGGAAAAATGGTTCTATAAACACAACAACACAAACCCACGGTTGGTTTGTGTTTGTGTTGTTTTTTGTTGTAAAAAAAAAGATTAAAAAACACTTAGACGCCTCGTGCAACATTTGTCTGTAGCTTGTGAAGTAAAGCGTGTCCCAAATTGATTCCATTAGTGTTGTTACTTGGATACAACGGTACAGTTCTCTACTCTACAACCATAACATGTTTGTCATAGCTGGATGTTGGTCAATTTACTCTTTGGTGGTTGTTTTTGCGGATGGTGGCGTTGTCATCCTGACACTGATAACTTTAGGCTTTTGTGTTGTTGCGTCATGATATAATATTGGGGGCCGCCCTGGTGGCTCAGCGGTTAAGTCCTTAGCATGGGTTTGAATCCAGCCCAGGGCCTTACCTCCATGTCATCCCCTCATTCTCTCCCTGTCTCTTTCCTGTTGAGAGTCATTATCTCGCACCAAAACGAAATACTGGCTGAATTCCTGGATGAAATTTACATTGACAAACTACAAGGACTCTGGTCTGTAAAAGAAAAAAAAAGAAGACGATTTTTAACCGTTATTTTATTGTAGCAGCTCTTTGAGAATAGGACAATTTTGCCTGTCGACACCTTAAGTGGCTCTCTATTGTGCAAGCCTGGCGTCTCCTTCCAAACACACACACTCACACACACGCATCGAGACAACATAACAAGCTAATCTCCCACTGCTAAACCTCGCCGAGTGTCTCTATTCACGCGCACGCTCTACATCTCACCAATTCAAATATGGAACACTAGGGTCAAAGACACTGACGGCCCCTCCCTGCATGTCCCCCTCCCTGCATGTCCCCCTGCCTGCATGTCCCCCTGCCTGCATGTCCCCCTCCCTGCATGTCCCCCTCCCTGCATGTCCCCCTCCCTGCATGTCCCCCTCCCTGGTCCTCCTCCCCCTTTTTACAGTCTGAAATGTAGCATTATCAGCCCATTTGATCAGAACCGCTGTTTAACAGAAACGCATACACAAACACGCGTAAGCGAATTAGTCTGCGAAAAATTGCCTGAGCAACAATGCGTCGCTTTATAGACGAGAGAAAACATGGGCCCCGTGTGGTTCCTTCCTCAGAATGGACTGGAGGGCCCCATGCTGTCGGGGGCGGGCGCGGCCACGATCCACTTCAGAACGGAGGCTTTGCCACAGAATGATGGCGACGTTTGCTCACGCTCATTCGCCGACCTTCTTTGTTGCTGATATCAGATTGACACTCTAAAGTCCACGGTCAGAACCCCTGAAGAGACACACAGAGACACATGGAACAGGTGAAAACCTTCGTTTTTAGTGGCCCACAATCAGAGAAACAAAGAATCCTACTCTTGCATAAACTATTAATTCTCCTACCTGGGATATTTATTTGTACATGTATTTTCTGGAGGGCATTTTCTGCTTTATTTTGGACAGTGACTGTTTGAGACAGGAAAGGCAGGGCAGAGAGAGAGGAGATGACATGGAGCATATGGCCCGGGCTGGAATCGAACCCAGGCCGCTGTGGGAAGGCCTTAGCTCATGTGGTACGCTCTGTACCCCGATGAGCCATCAGGGCGCCCCGTTAGTCATTATTTTGATTTGGTTACGATTAACTATTTATTCTGAACAGATGGTCTGGTGTGCTGTGTTGGTTTTCTTTACGCTACTGTAGCACTTCATGACAGGATGTTTTGAGTGCAAAGTAAGACGTAGCAAGCTGATCTAATCTCTCCCTGTCTACTTGCTGCAAGATTGTTCATGGTCTCTGTGTGGCACAACAGGTGCACTCCATAAAGAGTTATCTGGGAAATGTCGGAAGCTAATGGAATATGTCGGAAGCTACCTAGTTGCACATGTGTCCCAAACGCAGAGATTAGGCCTACTGTAAATGACTAAAATAGACCCGTGTTAACAATTCTGAAGGCAAGTTCTCATTGTTGTCATTGACAGTAATAGTGTTCTGTTGAGTGAGTGAGTGAGTGACAAGAGGTTTTTTTGATCGATGTGGTCTAAAGATCGATAATGAACAAGGATACATTTGATTAAAAAGGTTGATGTGTGGTTGAATGACCACTTCTCCTGAACATCCTGAAGGGAACTCTTGGCACTCGCTGCCCTCGCCAATGATTCCTTACCAGTTTTGTCTGCAACAGAATGCTCCGCTTACCATACGGCGTAGTGTGTCGCACGAGCGTGTGCGCGAGGGACAGAGCGAGAGCAGAGAGAGAGAGAGAGAGAGAGAGAGAGAGAGAGAGAGAGAGAGAGAGAGAGAGAGAGCACAGCCGTCAAAGACACGGCTAAAGGAACAGCTTCAGCTTCAGACCCGCCCCTTCCTCCTCCCGCTTCCTCTCCTCCCTCCCGTCTCACCCACCCCTCTCCGCCTCAGCCCATCCCTGCCAGACGGGGCGCCGTATGGTGGAGGTAAACCTGCAGCTCCCGGGGGGGGGGGGAGGGGGGGGGTCACTGTCTCGAAGCCCTGTCTGGGGAAGTCATCCTCCCTCTCCTGCCTCCTTCTGTCCCCCCCCCCCCCCCCGCCCTCCCCCCCCCTCCCCCTCCATCACAGACGGGTAAGGACGCTCACTCCCAGGCCCGTTCCTCCTGCTCTCCATGTTAATGAGGCTTAATTGGCTGGGAGTTGCACTTCAAGTGGCCCCACTGTGTGTGAGAGGGAGAGGACCTTGAGGCTGACCCTGTGCTGGGTGATGCCACCAAGGAGACACACTCACAAGAAGACGCACGCGCACACACACATCCACCGACACCCCCTTGTACTGTTAGCAGCCAAGCTGTCCTTTCTCTTTTTTACTCTTCTTTTTTTTTTGGGGGGGGGCGTTTGTTTATAATTAGGGAGGGAGACTGCCAGCTCTGTTGCGCACACACATGCTTACACAGGCACACGCACACAGTCGCTCACAAATACAGACTCCCACATGCTGCACCAGGTGGCCAGTTTGCCCGCTAGGTTCACCCTGGAGAGACAAACTCATGAGAAGCCAAGCTCAGGTGAACCACACACAGCAAGACATAACTACAGTACAGCTGTGTGTGTGTGTTTAGTCCCATTTCTTTCCTAATCAACCCTTAACAGCAAGAGCTGTCACTTTCACCTGTGAATTGTTTATTGATAATACTCAATTCAGGTTTACTATATATTTATTAGTTTCCATTTATTTCCATACTCTATTTTGACGAAATAAATCCTTTGTGATGTGTCATGGTTGTTCATTTGTTGTTGAAATACCGGAACATTATCACCTACATTCGCCATTCAACACATTTTATTCAATGTTCATTTGAAATGTTACGTTTGCAGCTTTGTTGTGTTCCAAAGTGCTGTGGGCACTTGTGAGAGTTGTCTCCTCTGATGGAAGATCTCCTTTTCAGGTCAACAGGACTATAAGAAGAGCAAGTCAGCCCTGAAGGCCACCAGACTGCAGGCTGAAGCCAAGAAGAATGCTCCTGGTATCAAGGTAAGCCTCCTAACTTTTATATAGGTGTGTGTGTCTGTGTGTGTGAGAGAGAGAGAGTCTGTCAGTCAGTCTCTTTCCGCCCGCCTCTGAGTCTCCTCTTTTCCATCCGGCCGTGTCTCTCATAATGCACAACCCCAGAGTCAACCCCCCCCGGGGCAAGCGGTCACGCTGCGTACGCTCTTCCAAGGCCAAGCCGAGTGTTCGACTCGCGGCCTAGGTAGAGAGGCAGGGTTCTGGGTCTGTGGTGCCGCTAGACCCACCTCTCCCACCCCGGGAAATATGGAGGAGGGGGACATTATTCACAGTGCTCCCCTTGGAAGACTTCACACGGCTCTCGATATTCATGAGAGGGAGAAGAGGAGAGAGGAGGAATACAGTAGAGCTGGCCAAGGGGCTAGAGGGAGAGAGAGAATGGTGAAACGAGAGAGAGAGAGAGAGAGAGAGAGAGAGGGGTCGAAGGATGAGACGGGGGGGGAAGCGAGAGATACAGTTGAGAGAAGAAAATGAATTCAAAGGTAGAGAGCTAGTGGAGGGTAAAGGTAGACACAGAGATGGAGAATGAAAAAGGTCAGAATGAAGGAGAGAGAGAATGGTGAAAAGAGAGAGACAGAGAGAGACAGAGAGGGACAGAGAGGGACAGAGACAGAGAGAGACAGAGAGAGACAGAGAGAGACCGAGAGAGACAGAGAGAGACAGAGAGAGACAGAGAGAGACCGAGAGAGACCGAGAGAGACCGAGAGAGACCGAGAGAGACCGAGAGAGACCGAGAGAGACCGAGAGAGACAGAGAGAGACAGAGAGAGACAGAGAGAGACAGAGAGAGACAGAGAGAGACCGAGAGAGACCGAGAGAGACCGAGAGAGACAGAGAGAGACAGAGAGAGACAGAGAGAGACAGAGAGAGACAGAGTGAGTAGACAATGTTTCAATACACATCCCTGTCTCTGGCTGATGACCATCTGTTTATTTGGGAGGAAAGTCCAATCATTCATGATAGATTGTCCCACCTGTGTGTGTGTGTGTGTGCGTGTGTTTTGAACGTCCAACCTTCTTTAGTCTTTTGAGTTTGAAACCTGGGAAAAGTTGATCAATGTTCTGGATAACAAAGACAGGCTCATCACTGCACCAAAACAAGCAATAGACTTCATGTTCTATGTAATATATGCTCAGTAGACATATTTTCACTAGGTATAGTATTTATCTTTTTCCCCTCAAATCTCATGGTTCCATTTCTGCATGTCAAAAGCCTGGAGCCGAGAACAATATTATTATCCTGCAGACTATTTATATATGCAAATTAACCCGAAACCAATAAAAGGAATAATACGGTGTGTTTACACATGAGTATTATACACGTTTTTATTGGTATGGTATGATGTGTTTAAGGATGGGGCTTCACTTTAGAGAAGGGTTCAACGAGCAAAACCTCACGGTCAAAAATAATTCATGCTGATTTTCCACCAACCAAGCCTCATTAAGGGAGTCTTTAATCCAATTAGATTAGTTCATATCTTGAAATATTTATATTCCTTATGAATAATGCATGTTTTCACACTGAATTGCGGTGGTTTTCAAAGGTTGGATCAGATATACCTTTGGGACATGGATATTAAGCCACTCAAACCTTCCATCCCTATATTTGGCTTTCACGGATACTTCAATTGGATTTTCCGTAAAAATAAAATAAATAAGACTCATAGTGAAAGGGAAGGACAGTTGATGACGGATTTTGAAGTGAAAATGGGCTTGATTGGAGAGTTTGGACAGATGGTCTGGTCTGCACAAGCGCTGTGCTCCTCCGTGGTGTTCTTCTTCTGTATGTGGGACAGGTACGTGTCCTCCTCTCCCCTCTCCTGTGTGTGTGTGGGGACAGGGCTGGTCTCAGCTGCAGCTGGTGTCTCAGAGGTGGCCAAACAGACAGGCTGGCACCGAATCTGGCAGGCAGGCAGGCCGGCTGTCCCCGGGCCAGTGTGGTTGCAGGGCAGGCCCGGGCAAGCTGGTGAAGCTGGAAGAGCGGAGAGAGAGAGAGAGCGAGGGAGAGAAAGAAAGAGGGCACTGCTGCTCACAGAGCAGTGACCAGTTGGTGTATCGGGATGTTGGCAGAGGAAGTGGGAACTCGGCCACCTGCTGAGTGTGTGTGTGTGTGTGTGTGTGTGTGTGTGGGTGGGTGTACGTACGCATGGGCATGCCTTAGTACAAGTTTGGGGTTATATCTGTCTGGTCCCTTGTGTCATCCACTACCCAACAGCGGATGGCACTGGCTGGCAGAGCAGCGAGTATCTGGCTGAGGTTACCGTTCGCCCTACTAGCTTGCCCAGAAAACCAGTTCTATCAAACGATTTCAGAACTGCAGCTCTGGAAACAAGCACTGCTTGTTGTAATTGTCAGGGTAGCCATATGTTATTTTTCTTCTACTCTTTCCGGCCTAAACATGGGGAGTTATCAGAACTTACTGCTTTGGCACATGAAGTTAGAGATGCTGGAATGATGCGTGTCCCGTTCCTGCATACATGCAGCTACAACGTTTGGAATAAAACACTGAAATGCTGGGTTTTAACAGGGGACTTCTGCTGGTGCTTCATCTATCAGGTTGTAACAATACCATAACTCACAAAACATAAGGTTTTTTTATAAATTGTTTTACATAAACTGTATTTCAATGACGAGCCAAAAGAAACATGAAAATAGAAGAGAGCATAGAGATTAGAATAGAGAATTGTGCATCCACAACGTAGTCAGATATCCACACGATTCCTGTGAAATCACAATTTAAATTTGTACCTCCTAAAGTGATTGGTGTCTTTTGGTGTTACACTAAACCTTTTCTCAGTTTAACGAAAACATTTCTCCAACTAATTCAGGCCCAGTGTGCATGGAGGAACTGTGAGACTATTGCAATGTGCCGTTGTCTGTGAGGTCTTCGCTGGGAGCAACAGGACCTGTTCACACCTCGATCATTTCTGAGTGTTGACAGACAGTCCGTGATCTTTCTACTGGTGTCACCGGGAGATTCACTTAGCCTACTGTATGTGATCGATTTGGGTTGGTGTGTGACAAGCTGTCCGGGAGAACACACTTGCACCTCCACACATCAATGGAAAACTGGAAAGAAGAGAAATGCGTTTGAGAATAGGCGAAGTACTTGGTGAATGTCCCCGCCGTACTGCCACACTTTATCAACCAGTCCCTTTGTGGAGACTGTCCTTGTGACTAAAGTATTTGGTGTAAACTGAAATACAAAATTGTACGACATGACTCGAACAATACAATAAACTATTGCATTGTCGGCAGAAAGTGAATGAGAGAGAATGTGGGCAGTGTTGTGAAAAGGAGTGTGACAGAAGGAAGCGAAAGGCGGGACAGATGAGCTGAGAAGTCTGCCAAGCGATGGCCTGTCGCCAGGCGACAGGGTCCACACTCCCAGCATGCCGCAGCTGCTGCCGCCGCCGGGAGGCCACATGATGGTGCGCTTGGGTTCCGTCCAGAGTCCTCCATCAGAATGTTTGTGGGGGGAAAAAGGGAGAGGGATGTACATGGATCTTAGCTCAAGAAAAGGAAGGTACTCTGTTTATAGGTGGATGAACTCAACATCTTAGTCAGGTTTACCTTTGTGCCACAGTCTTTTCACCAAAGCCAATTTATTGCTCAGTTAAGGGTTGAAAGGGAACTTTGATCAGCGATGTGTTTTTTTTTGCTGCCCCTGTCTCAACGATGATATAGCAGGACATGTTGACTCATGTTGGTATTGCCAACTAAACAACTCACAGCCTCACTTGTCAATTGAGCTAATGAGAAATATTTCATTTTGTCAACCAAACGACAGACACTTCTTTGTCATTCTCACACGTAGGCGGGAAACAAGTTGCTTGAATGCAGAAATCAATCGCCCTTGTGTTTTGATAACAATTACATTTTTCTATTCCTCCTCAGAGGCCAGGCTAAATAGAAAAGTGAATCAAGTCTGTGCAGACGGTGGCCTGCGGTAATGTACAAAACTAAAGTGCGTGAAATTTAAAAGTTTTCCAATTAAGCAGGGACTTAAGCTGTTTTGGAGTCTGCCGGGAAGGAGATAAATGCTACAGCTAATGCTAGCACGCTAATGAGGATGGGACGCGCCTAAGACTGCCTTGTACACAGATAGTACAGGACTTTGTGACAGCTTTAAATAGTCCCCTTACTCCTCCTCCTCCCAATTATTCTGACAGAATTATTATGACACCCCCCCCCCTCCCCCCTTGTTTTGTTGTGCGCCTTATCTCTCTTTCTCTCTTTCTATCTCTCTTATTTTTCTCTCATTGCGCTTTGAGCGGAATTTGTTCTGCCACTTGTAATGGGGTCGATTTCAATTGCTGTGAGTTCTGACTGACATTACATACACTTATCTTTTTTTTTGTTTTTTTCGTCTCGAATGTTTCCTGTTTTCCTGTTCCTTGACACCTATATCTATTCTTGCGTTATATGAAGACACAGTGTAATGAGCTGAGGTTGCTTCTGCAGACTCCTAAAGGGACGACTCCTGGAAGGATGACAAGAACGAGAGCTGGATGACTCAGACTCCAGCATGCGGAAGAATCTGCATACCTGTTTGTGAGACCATTAAACTTAAAAAGTGATGTCCTAAAATTATATTCTGAGGGCGACAGACAATAAACAAAAGCATTTAAATATGCATCACTCGTACTCGAGTTAATTTTGCTACTCAAATCAAACAATGAAAACAGGCTCATTAGAATACCCAGCATACTGCATTGAACATTTGTGCTCTCTTAAACTACTTCAAGCTCTCCAGTTTTGATTGGAAAGTTTGCTAATGAGTTCTTAACACTGAGAACAAGTGAGCATTGTTAACTAGGAGAATGGAGACTAATGGAGTTGAAGATGACTAGCATTGCAGTCTGGTGTAGAATGGTAATGAACGAATCCTTAAAATCTAATTTGAAGTTGAACATCACTCCGATAGAAATGGTCCAATTATCTGCAAACTAAAGCTGGAATCCATTTAGTTGATAAAATGTGCCACAAAGTTTCACTTTAATAGTTAAATTTTGGAAGAGACGGTATTGCACATGGTTCTTGATAGTGGACATCACTCACATCTCAAAAACCTCACCTTGTACAGCCATAGGATAACATTTCACCCCATCTGAATGTGAATGACTAACATGACAATACCTGTCAAAACATTGTAGTTACATAAGTTGCTCTGCATATACATGGCATTACAGTTTAGCGACTTGGGTTATTACTCCCATTGTTTTTGGGGCTATCTCGTTGTTTATGATCATTGACCTATGCACATTTTGCTCTTTCTTGTAAGTCGCTTTGGATAAAAGCGTCTGCTAATTGACTAAATGTAATGTAAATGTCTCACTCAAGTGTAACAAGACACAGATGGGAGGAGACAGTAGGCAAAATGCCAAATGTTGTAATACTAAAACGACAACCCCCCCAAAAAAACGATTTACCCCTTGGTAGTTCCACCTCCTCCATACCTCGAGCTAACCTAATCACCTTAAAAGGGTGATTATTATAATCTTCGGCGAATAACTTTCTACAAGGTTGTTAAAACAGGCACTGCTATGCTACGTTATGGAGCTGAGGTAATGCCTTTAACGTCCTAATATGGGTACTGTTAGCTAGCATGCTAGTCCACGGTTATTGACGTTGTTGTAAAACCCAATGCTGTTTATCTCTCTCTCGGTCCTCACAGGACATCCTTCTGGTCGTCGTGGCCATCCTGTTCTTCCTGCTCTGCGTGTACGCCTTCTTCTACCTTAACCTGAGCACTGAGCTGGACCTGGACGTAGATGTGGACTGAAGCAGGGTGGGTGGACGGGGTTGCCATGGAGGCAGAGGGAGCCGACGAGAAACACGGCCAGGGGGTCGTGACATTCCTTTGACTGTTATGCCTTGTTACTGGGTTGACCCCTGTCCACACATTTCCAAGCTAACACTTCCAACACACACTACGTGGTACACGGTCGCACCCTCACAGACACACACACACACATTCATATCCACACTTGACCTCGTCGGAATGGCCATCTGTGATGTCCCAAGTCATTAAGGGAGCTAGTCAGGCTCAAGTTTGGAGCGTGACTGAAGTATGGGCAGACAAATGTCCTCCTCCAGGACATGACTCTCTGTCTAATTGACACGACACCAATGATCCGTTGCCTATGTGGGAGATCATCAAAATGCATTATCAACTTCACTCTTCCAAAAAAAAAAAAACCCTGTTTGTGCTGCACTGATTTAGTCTAAAGAGGAGATGGACATATTTGTGCTGTCATTTTTAGTCTTACAATTCCCAGAGGGTCCTCTAGCTCTTCAGCCTGCATGTTACTGTATGGTAAGGAGTCTGCAAGTCATTGTCTACTGACTCACGTCCCTTTGTTTTTCCCGGACGAATAGAAAATGTTAATCTTAGATTCAGCCTGGAAACAAAGACAATCACTCATCTCGTACTGCCGAGCACAATCCTCCACTTTCAGATCTAGCGATGAACAAAGTGTGAGATTAGAGTGACAAAGATGGTTTCTGATTGAACGTGTGTTCGGAATACCGACCAACACATCTTGCTGTCGCTAGCTTCGACTGCAGCACTGATAAGCAGTCGAAAATAGGACCATATATTGTTTTAACAAGGATTCTTCCAAAAGGTAAAAAAAGGTGGCATGGGGAAGCTCTCCACACATCTAAGACCTCAAAGCTCTCTCTCTCTCTCCTACTCCATAGTTGCCCACAAGGCATCTTGTACATTATTGAACACAAAGGATTATCAAAATATTTGCCTTCGGAGCCTTGTTGCCTTGCCTCGTGCAATGTATGCTCATTGTTTTGAGAAGATGAAAAAACATGACCTTCCATTATCATCCTTCGCTCTGTCAGGGCCAAGGCTGCGTTGTGTCTTATTGCCTGTTCTTTTGAGTGTGTGGTTTGGGGGTAGGGCGTTACTGGTTTGTACAATCAATAACAGTGTCAATATATATGCATGATTGTTTGATTTTCCCATTACAAACAAAATAAATTCTGTGTAGCGCCTTTTTTTTCTTGGTAAATTCACACATGAAGAGTGCAAAGCGGTGAAAATGAAGACTTTGTGCTCGATGTTTTGGGTATGTTGATAGGTTTTTCCCAACAGACCTCCAACATAATTATGCTGCAATAAAATCACCTTTGTCTCTCTTACTGTGCGTCATTCCTGTTGAGATTTTAGTAACTTTGCCAAGAGGACATGACCAAAGATTTGAAATAAAAGCCATTTCTTAAGTGCAAAGTATCTGCTGTGTTTGTATATCTGACATTTGATTTTTTTTCTTCAAATAAATGTTTAAAAAAGGTCAAGGTGATTTAAAATGTTTTCATTTATATACTTTTTCTCCCATGACCTATGACCCCATTTAAAAGGAATTCGCATGAATGAAGCCTTTTGTTTGACAGCCGTTCCCTCTATCCTGCTCCTCATATTTTAGACTGACCTTGCCACCTACATCCCCCGCTTCTCCACAGTGAATGGCTCCTCAAACAATGAAGACCCTGGCTTGATGGACCCTATACATGACACCTGTTGTCAACAGGGTCACTTTACCTTCAGTCCAAGACCGCTCAACATCGTCGGGGGTAAAGTTCACAGATGTGCCAGTTCAAATGTCAGGACACCTCTATATGACGACACACATTTTTAAATACACTTAAATCTTAATGTGCCTTAATGTTGCACTTCTGAAATGGTGACCAGTGCAAGAAGCCCACAATGCTTCACTGGTTTGTGTCATGTTGAGACCAGGTGATGTACTTACCTGCTTTGAAATATATACATCCTAGTTGTTTGACTGTGCCCGAAAGTAAACACAGTTCCTCCAGTCTGACTCAGTTCAGGACAATAAAGTAGTTTAACCAAGGGCAATGCAGGACTAATGTATGAGAAAATGAGTTCAGACTGAGTAGTGTAACACAGCTTGGAGGCAGTCACACCTCGCTCCACCCATAAGAAACAAAAGGTTGTCAATGGTCTGCAAATTGTTGGTGAACCCTAAAAGTCAACTTGTTTTATATCACTATAACAGTCTCCAGTCTAAATATGATAAGGCCTAGCAAAATAATAGACATTGAACAGGCCAATACATGCATTTCAGTTCCACAAAAATGTATGACATGGCTAATTTCAGGGTCTTTCAGAGAAGAAGAACATTGTCTGTTTAACTAGACAAACTGGTAACCAGTCACAGTCTGCAATGTATCAATTTAATTAAGATGGCGATTAACTGACAATTGATTGACAGATGGAGCCATGGATCACTCAAACTGGCGCTGCACACGTATTGAAACTCGTATTCTCTGTAGGCCTTGCTTGTTTTTACAGCCCATTAAATGAGGATTGAGTTGTGTATATTCTTGGGTTCAAGCAGTGTGGATCGTTCCAGGCGATCAGGCATCCAAGCCTTCAGACTATTTTGGATCCTGCTCTGTTAAGAAATACTGATAAGTGGTCAGTGTTAACACAACTGGACTAGCAGTAAGAGGGTTTCAGGTTCAAATCCAGCGCCAAAGAACAGAGAGACGAAAGGCTATGGATATGTACAGATACCTTGAGCTTGAATGCTTTGATTAGTGTATTTGTTGCCCTTGGCCCGTGACTCAACAATGCTTGCAGCTTTAATATTGAATGTAGCTGTCTTAACTGGAACAATGATTTTTAACGGTACTTTTTGTCTTCTGCTGCCATTGATTTCAGCCAACCTTGGTTGTTGTAAAAAGCAACATTCATAGGCATGCTCAACCCTGAAGTCACGAAACAATTAGCGGCACAGACAAAGGTTCAGGCGACCTCGGGAGGGCTCTGCAGTTCCTGGAGATCTCCTCTAATTGGAGATGATCTATCGAATCGTATTTCTCCACATCTACATGGAAATTAATCACTCGCCGGCGTTAAACGCGACCTCACTGCCGTTGCGAAGCTGAACTCACCACAGCCCGTACCTATTCTACCCTGCGTGACAAATGAACTGGACGCGGACCAGTGAAATTGTCTCATTACTCATGTGAAGTATGTCACCAAAGACTAATTACGCCAACGAGAGACCGCCCTAGCCAGTTTCCCACACTGCTACCCAGTTGCACGGCCACAGAAACATTCGCATAAATTGCCATTTGTTTGTCTACCCATGAATCATAATTATAACTTAACTATGTTCCAGTACATGAATATGATACTGGGACAGTATACCAAGGCACGCCTGTGTTTAGTCCACTGTCCAGGGCACTGGTCATTTGACTAAAACTAACGTGCTCTGTTTCAAGTTTTCCTTCCGTTTGGTCACATAAAAGAAGGAATTGTAGACTAAATGATGGTTTAATGCATGAGATGAGTCACCCCAGTCTCTGATAACGTGTGTGTGTTCAGTATTCAGCACTGTGCCATGGTGGCTATGCTCCAGTGAAGCGTTGTGTCTCTCTGACAGGACAGAGGGACGTGAAGAAGGTCAGTCCCATGAGGAGCTTATTTGGGGCCTATTTCTGTCTCTCTCTCCATCCCTTCCTCCATCCCTTCCTTCCTCCCTCCTTGCTCTCTCTCTCTCTCTCTCTCTCTATCTCTCTCTCTCTGTCTCTCTCTCTCTCTCTCTCTCTCTCTGTCTCTCTCTCTCTCTCTCTCTCTCTCTCTGTAAACCATATTGACCCGCATGCCTGGTGTGTGCCTCTATCACTCAGTCCCCATGCACCTTCTTCCAAACACCGCGGTCTGCCCAGGAGGGAGATACAGGGTGGGGGATGGTGTCCTTGTTGTTGACCTTGTGACACACACAGGTGCTTGTTCTGCACATTCCCTTCGCCACCTCTTCCTGTTTTCCGCGTTCCCCTGCTCCCTTTAGAACTCCTACATCTGTCCCCTCAATATACCTAGCATCATTAAAACAGCACTGTGCCATCAGGCAAGTCCACGCTACGTAAAGAAGAAGTATAATACTAAAGTCAAATGAAAGAGAAGAAGAAACATTTTAATCATCTCACAATCGTGGTACACACACACACACACATGCTTCCAAGAGCGTCCGCCGCAGATATTTGCCCTTTTCCCATCCCGGTGTCGCTCCTCCTAGGAGCAGTAGGCAGCTACATCGGTGGCACCCGGGGGCCGAGTCCAAGTGCTCACCCATGTCCAGGCCGGGGGCAGGGGCAGGAGAGCCATCTGCTCTGCATGTGTATTGGGGTTCTTGTTCTTGTATTGAGGAATCCCATGTGAGCAGGGGGAGAACATGCAAAGTCCACCCATGAAGGGTTAGGCACACCTGAGCTCTGAACAGTACCCCATGCAGGAAGTGAGGCGGTAGTAGCAGTACAGTCAAACTGGAATTGAATGCTATATTTAACAGCATTGATGTTGCACTAAAAGTTATTATTTACAACACACGATATTTGCTGTAGGCCACATTGTACGGATTCCATTGTACGGATTATGAAGACCAAGTGAATCTGTCTTGAATAAACCCCACACTTTGTGTTCAAACCATGCAACATATCAGATAGAACCAATATTGGATATGCACTCGATTCCGTGTTCATCTGTCCCCCTGTACGAGTGGGAGGTGACTGGAGACGTATTTTCTTGTTTAATTCCGAACCCGACCCAGTTGTTGCCTACGAGAACGATATGAATGCATTAGTGGGATTGCAAGCCGTGCAGATAAGCACTCATCCGCGCTTTGTGTGGTAATTCCAGACTTAAAGGATTCACGGGAATCCCGTTTTCTGATTGGCTTCTTAATCCCAGATACGCCTTTTAATGACCCAGGGCGAGACTGGCGATGGAACGTAATGTCACGAAACAGAACTGGTTGTTCGAGGGGAAGGAGGAAGGTTTGGTAGGAAGTTTTATGGAAGTCTTCCAGGCATCTGTCCTTTTATGATTTATGATTCTGATTAAGGTGGTTTTGGAGATTGAATTCACTGTGGTTGCTTATCTCAGAATTGGCCTATTTTTGTGTGTGTCCATATATTCATACAAGTGCCTGATTGTATATATATGTTTGTTGTGTATGTGTGTGTATGCTTCCTGAGGGTAGCAGGTGCTCCACAGGTGCACAGACACCAAGCCCTATCCATTTGCCTACCGATCCCTCTGTTTGCACATGCTCATTGTGTTAATAATAAAGGAACACCTGGACTCAATGCACCTGGGCTGACTGCCCAGTTGTCACACACACAAAAACAGGAACGCAGCCAGTTCCTGTTCCTGCTTAGACCAGGAAGTAAGAGATCCAACTGTCACCTTATCCTGCTCACAGAAAGAATGTCAACACACAAGTGAACCTACCATCTGTGACTTACCGCTACAACCTAGCCTCCTGGGGACCTGAGGACCTGCTATGCTAATGGGTGTTAACTCAGAGTTCTAAAAAAAGTGTTTCCCCTCCTGTGTGAACCAAGATTGTTAGCTTGCTGCGCTAGGTTGCTTACCTCCAACAATATTTTCGACCGTGCATGACTAAGACAAGGTCATTCATCACTTCACGTAGCTCACAAAGCACCCTCAATACGAAACCTTCTCCAGAACCCCAAGGGGAGATGAGACACGCTGAGGAATGTGCCGTCGATTCGCTGACTGGATTTCCCACGATGCAGTGCTCAGCCATGCGCTGGCGAGCGTGGGATTACCTGGGGGAATATCGTCAGGTAGTGGTTGCCAAGGCTAACAAAGAGGCTCACTGAAACCCAGTGTTCCAGTGGTTTGGCACCAATGGGTGTGGAGTTGGGGGTTCCAATCTTGTAGCAAAGCGGATGTTTTGAAACTGTTGCAGTACACAAAGGCAAGGTTGTACAAATAGAACCATTTGGAACAATAAAAGAACCATCTGAAATTAGGTTTCGAGGATTGGAGGAATCATGCGGGAATCTTCTCAGGTACATAGTCGTGAAAAATACATGCTGTACATACAGGACAAGAGCCATAGACCTAATGTTTTCCTGTTCATTGACCCATATGATTACCTGACCCAGTCGAGCGTGCTGGATTCATGTACAGTAAGAATGTATTTGGGGAGCTGTTATCCACTTAAGTGGGCAATGAAACTGAAAGTGTGACTTTTTCCTGGGGATATTGTGTTTGACCCCTAGATTCTCTGTTGAGGAGAATATTGTGACGTTAGTCAGTTGAGGTCAGGTGACCAGTGAAGCCCTCAGAACACATCAGGGCGTGAACGATTAGCATTGGTTTACAAGATTGTAGTGTTGTATTTTTGCAACAGAGGCGACGAAGGTCAATGCATGGACTAAAGAGAAAGGTCATACATTTGTATAACATCTCTCCCACTTTTTTGCTGTCTCTATATGTTTCATCTATGTGTAACATTCCCAACAATTGTAGACAGTTGGGTGGTGGGGAAGAGATGGTTGATAAGTGATCCGGTGTCTATGTGTCTTTGACTGGCAACTCTCAAGAGAGAATTGACATGGCCTGGGGCCTGAACACGAGCTACTGGAGGAAAGGCAGGGCAGAAATGGAAGCTAAGTATCAAGTATGCCATTAATGACGTCCAGGGGGGCACTGGTCTTAACCCCTTGTTTAGATTTTTTGAGGGGGGGGGGGGGGGGGGGGAAGGAAAGAGAGAGTGACCCCGCTCGACACAGATCTCTGTTTTCACAGAATCCTGTCATCCACGCCCATCTCTCTCTTTTTCTCTCAGTATTTATTTCTGTTCTCTCTCACTCTCTCTCTCTCTCTCTCTCTCTCTCTCTCTCTCTCTCTCTCTAGCCAGGGGTCAACAAAGGTCTCAGAGGATATCATTGTGTCATACGTATATTAGAGAAAGAAAGGGCTCATTTATCGCTCTCTCTATCTCTTTGTAAGTGATTGGACTGTAAAGGGGATGAATGGGAGAAGTCATTAAATTACTCAGGGTTCCCATTGAAGTAGAGTGCAGTGTACTGGCATGATATTTTGTGCTGTATTTGTGGTACAGCTTTTAATTCAAATATCATGTAATTCAAATATCGTGTCAAAAATACCACAGTCCTCTGATACCCAGGGAAGAAACAGTAGAAGAGGAGGAACATCGAGGAAAAGACAGGCAATGTGGTGAGTGAATAGTTCATCTATTGCATAGTAGTAGTGTTGGAGCAGAGTTGGAGAAAGTCACATGCAGCACTGCACATCCTTGGGTCCTTAGCAAGACACCTGCTAACTTTAACAACTCCATACAATGCTCGGTTCTCGAGATGATTGAGACACACAGACAGACACAGAGAGATTCCTGAAATTATAGTTAGATATCTAGAGTTAATGTCAGTTATTCCCCCCTTTAATGCATTAGGGACAATTGGAAATAATATTCAGGTGTTTGGGGAATAATCTAAGTGTGCTGCACAAACCATCCAATGTCTGCCTCAAGAAATCCGGCATACATTTAATTAACATCTTAGTCTAGTCAGCCAACATTGTCCCTGCTTGTAATTTCTTTGTTTCCAATTTTTTAAGTATATATTTTGTAAACCCTTCCTTTGTCTAAGGATACAAACAGTTTCTACAAATACAAACCCCGCCCCACTCACCGGACGAGTTGTCAGCTGCTCACAGTCTGGTCCAAGTCAACATTCAGTGAAACACACGCACACACACACACACACACACACACACACACACACACACACACACATACATACACACTC
Source organism: Thaleichthys pacificus (assembly GCA_023658055.1). Taxonomy (NCBI): domain Eukaryota; kingdom Metazoa; phylum Chordata; class Actinopteri; order Osmeriformes; family Osmeridae; genus Thaleichthys; species Thaleichthys pacificus. The sequence continues at coordinate 4,127,319 of CM042861.1, read as the reverse complement.
GGGAGAAGTGACATGGCAGTTTGCACAGGTGTCTGATCCCTGCATGAAAAAAAAGACTCCTTATATTTGCATTTGACTTCTAACTGCCCTCCCACAAAGCCCAGACAGACACACACACCTACACACACACACACACACACGGTAGCTTCATGCTCTCTGCGGGGCCCGAGGGCTATATTGCCTTTGTTGAGTCTTTTTACACACCGGGCCCTTTGCATCCTTTTTGAAGGGCAGGACTGAGATCACACCACCGCGCTTCTGGGCTCAAATAAATGAGCGCATGTAAATGCTCTGCATTCATTATGCTGATTGATCCAGCACTGCATTCACCGTGGTCTGTGTGCGCGGGTTCTCCAACAGTGCCTGATTCATTGTCTGTCGTCCCTAATCACAGTGTGTTTTATGAAACCATGAGGTGTGTGTGCGTGCCAGAGTGCACGTGCGTGCGCGTGAGAGAGAAGTAATGTGTTGTGACAACTGTGCAGTCCATTGTGTGTATGTGTGTGTGTGTAGTGTGTGTGTGTGTGTGTGTAAGTGGGGTTTCACTCTGTGCCAGGCTGCTGGTTAATGATGAAAGTGGGGGAACACACACCTGTGGCCCTTTCTCATCCCACCCAAGCGACAGGCGCACGACCACAAGCTGATGCCAAACTGTCTGTCATCACCAGGGCACTGGGCCCGCCTCCAAATAAGATCAGCGTTGGGCTTTTCCTAGTCACACTGAGAAACAACAGCAGAAAGTCCACGAGCAGACCGTGCACACATGATGTCTAAAACACACACTCTTTCTGTCTCTCGCTCTTACATGCACGTATATGGACACAGACACACTTGCGTACGCGCATAGGGACATTGTGGCTGTGTATATTCCTTCCACATGCCCACATGCACGCGCACGCAAACTAAGACCTCCTAACTGCTCCATCATTCCATCTTTGAACCAGTGGTTAGCTATCAGGCCTGCCACCTGTGACCCATTAAAACAGAAGCCTGTGGTTTTAGCCCTGCTGTCTGGGTGAACTAAGACCCCTGCTGTTGTCGAGTAGTTACCAGCTACCCACACCCTTGCATACACACATACACACACACACACACCAACCTGCACTCTCTCTTTACACACGCACCACGCCTCACTTCCCCTCCACTCACGCAAGCAAGCAAGGACGCACGCACACACACCTTCTGTTCACACACACACACACACCCACACACACACAAGCGCCAACCTTGCATTGCATTCTTCCCAACCGACAAGCAACACCCCATCTTCCCCCGAACACAGCAGGATCATAAACCCCCTCCCCACACACAGACTCAACCCCCACCCTCCCTTTCATATCCAGACACTCATGCCCCCTACTGTGACCCCCCCCCCCACACACACACACACACACACACATACATCTTCAACCGACACCATGCCTGCGCCAGAGCAACACCCCCCTCCCCGCCCCTGCCCAGGAGATAGCGGGGGTGCGTGTGAGAGAGACAGAGCGCAGGCCTCGTCACTTGCTGGTACCAGGAAGGGAGCATCTCTCCCCAGCTGCATACTTGCCCCCTGACTCACCCTTTGACTGGGGGAGAGGAGGAGTGACTGTGTGGAGGGGGGAGGGGGGGGTGGGCAATCACCTCATCTCCCCCTCCCTCTCTTTTGCTCTCTCTCCCTATTGCTCCTTGTCTCGTGTTGTGGCTCTTGATCCTGGCCTCTCTCGCTATCTACCCCACGTCCCCCCCCCCCTCCCTCTCACTCACTTTCTCATCTTGTCCCATTCTTTTTCTCTAGCTGTTCCTCCTCTCCCTCCCTCTCGCTCTCCCTCGTTCCACCTCTCCTCCATTCTGTCCTCCTCTATCTCTTCATCTCCTGTGGAAGCTGACCTGCCTCTTGAGTGAATTCAGCTGCTTCCTGTAGGCGGAAAATCCCTATTTGCCTTGCAGGGTCTTCTTTATCCTCGCCCAGCGTTCTGGGCCTGTTCATGTATTTCCACTGATGTACAGTGCGTAGCAGAAAATAAGCTCTCCAATCAAAGCAAATGTACAGTGCATTCTCATAAGTGCAGTCCAGTTAGGTTCTTGTTCAAAAGAAGATCATTGAAAGAAGATTGAGTTTTGCCTCAAATGAATACATGACTGATGACATTATTATCCTTCCTTTACTGATGAATTTTCACTAGAGTAAATAATACATTCAAAAAAATTCCAAACCCTAATTTGTTAAGTGAATGGTAAAGAATAACTTCAATGACTACTTCCTGTCTTCCCCATGTAGCTGTATACATCCCATCTTGAGCTGCCAAATCCAACCTGTCAGCCATGATCCATCCGCATCAAACATCGCTTTGACATGAACCAATTTACACAGACAGGATTGAAATGAGCTTGACCCCTTTGTTACCTTGATTGGCGCTAACAGGCTAACCTGGCACAGCTACTGAGAGGATTCCAATGGGGAGGGAGGGGATGAAATGAGTTAGTGTTGTCACGCTCCCGTATGTGTCGCTTATTGTTCTCCTAAACCCAAAGGAGAGGATTTGAACCTCCGACATGCAAAGCTATTTGCTGACTGTAAAATCCACAGCAATGATGTGAAGAAAGTGCCCACAATTATATTCTATGCACATTTCACACAAAGTTCTTAACTGTGTTATTGAGCAGCAACCGATTGACAGCTATACTCATGTACACGTATATACTCTTTATGCGTATGTGCGTATATGTGTGTGTGTTTGTTAGTGTGCGTACAGTGTACCTCTGGCTTCTAAACAGGACGTGTATGACCACATGAATTTCCCCGTGTGGCATGATAAAGTTCACCTTGACCTTGTCCCTCTGTTATGTGATCAGTAGTTCCAAGCTGTCATACCTACCTGTTAAACGCATGAATCTGCCTGTAAATAAATCCTTAATTTCACTGGATAACAATTAATACATTGATGTATTATTGTGCAAAATATTGATGTCCCTTTCTTCATGAACTACCAACATCAAATGATAATAAACAATAATACTTTTTATTTTTTTATTATTATTATTTTTAGGGGTGCTGAGATGAAATGTAGGGGTGCTTGAGCACCCCTGAAAAGGGTTTAAAATCGCCACTAGTGCGAGGTGAGCGCAAAACACTGAGTGCCAGTGGAACCCCCTTCATGACTGATGCGTTAAGCCGTCATCCACGCATCTCAGTCCAGCTATGGCCCTTCTTTTACCCCATCCCTCACGACGACCGTGCCGTACAAATCCTTCCTGCGATCACACCCAAAGACGCGGGTTCAAGGAGCTGCATCATTATGCTATTCCCATGCATGCGCGCATCCAGTGGTTTGGATGAAACGGCGTGCATCGTGGGCCGGATTAAGACACAGACGCTGAAATAACGTTGTCACGGACAGATAAGACTCGTGGGGTGCCTCAACAGCCTCTCCACTGAGTGCGCCTCCAACCCCATTCACTCCTCATCTTCACTCTGGAAGCGTTGGAGAATATGAAATCATCCTTGAAATGTGTTTCCCAGCGGATTGTATTCATTACCGTTTAATGTTAACCGAAGACTTTCCGGCTTCTTTGTTAAAAGAGGATATATGTAAGAGACAGAGGGAGATGAAAGGAGAAGAAGAAGAAGAAGAAGAAGAAGAAAAAAAAAGAGCGGGCGAGAAAGAGAGGGAGGATGTTTACCCAATTGCAGCCACGGAGCAATTTTCGAGTGAGCGCCCTCAGATTTCTCTGCCCGGCGTTTGATGGCCTATTCATTTAACGTTATTACCGTGAAAGCTTGAATCGCTCTGGTGAATGGAACTGAATAAGAGGGGGCGGAGGGACGCATTGAAAAACACACACGAGAAACAGACACACAGGCACTTAAGAGGTCTCTGGTATGATCAGAGAACTGGCACGGTGTGCCGTCACTGTGGCTGCCAATCTTGTCAGAACTATGAAGCTCTCAGACAATTGACACCAGATGTCTTCAGACAAACCCTCTGATAATTGCCTTTACATTCACAATGCAAACCCGCGGCGGTAACACTTCACCGAAAGTATGTGTTTGATAATGTAGTAATCACAGACCAAGAACAAGGTGAATACACACGTCCGTGAGCATAAAACATCGTCACATACTCCTTTGGTTTAGTGGGCTGGGTTAAGGTTGAAATGTCATGCTGGAGTTACCTAAGCAAGGAGGCAGAGTAGTACCAAGGGTTTAGGTGTCAACGTTGGTATAACATCTATCTATTAGACAAGCATCTCTGTCTGTCTGTGTGTGTCTGTGTAGCTGGACAACCGGGCACTGGATGAAGTTACCCGTTGGCAGGTGTCTTCGTCCAGAGCTGATGTGCATGTCATCCAGTGACATTGTTTGAATGAGCGTTTGCAAAAATAAACAGGCCAAGAAATATGAGCACATTGCACCAAGGGATGCTTCTTGGTATCCGCTTGCATTGACGATAGGAAAGGCTGCTCAACATTACTGGTGTAGTTATTTCTCAAAAACGCAAGCCAGCCATCCAAATACTCAAACAATTCAATCAAATTAAATGGGTCTATTAAGTGCACAGCTTTCCATGACAAACTCATTAAAGACAAGCGGACTCTGTGAAAGATTGCGTCAAGGGAAAAGTACAACAGTCCACAAGACTTCACACCCCCGGAATCAAATTAGCAAAAGTAAGTAGGCCTAATTCTGGTAATATTACAGTTATTGCTGTGTAGGCTACACAAACAAAGGTTTAGCCCAGTATACCTGGGTCTACAGGAAATTGATTTCCATTGCTTTGTTGAGGACACATAGGATCACACTTAGTTACATAACATCCTATTTTAAACAATGTCAACAAGTCAACTTAGATGTGTTTAGTGAGTGTATGTTTTTTTTCTTTATCAAGTAAAGGTCTATAAAAAGGACCTCAACCCATGTGGTTTTCTGTCAATCTTATCTTTTCTTGGCGAGATGGTGGATGAGGACCTGTCAGAGTACGCAGGGCATTTTAGAGGTACTTACTTACAAAGACGTTTCACCTGTCACAGTGCACACTTACCTTGAACGTTACCTCTTTTTACCACTGCTTTTAGCCACGGTGTATCACAAGGACATCAAGGACATCACCTTTTTGAGAAGCTACTTTGAAATGAACATCAAGTGGCCAAGAGATACTTATGTCTTATATGATTTATTCACATAATTTATCAAAACACACAAATTAATCAAGTGTCAAAATACAGAATACAAAATACAAAATACAGTATATCAATTATGATTCACATCAACAGCACATGAAATGCATGCTGTAAATCATTATGTTTACGTAAAATATCAAAACATCTTCAATTCACATCAAAGTCATAGAAAACATTGCTATATCTTTTACTTTTCCTCCTTAAACGTATTTTCTGTATCCACATATCAATACTACACACCACCTCGTTTCACATATCAAAAACATATTGTTGTATGGTCCACGTATGTAATAAGTGCATTCACTCTTTCCTACGCTCAGTTAGATGACAGGCACTGCCTGTAGTCCACCAGAGTGCATGGTGGAGTGTTTCCACTTAGGTTCACTCTGATGCCATTGAAATATTCATCTGTCAGTCTTGTTCTGAATTGAGATTCCATGACATTCAAATCAGACATTCAAGCAAAAGAAGCAGAATTGTTTGGGGTTGCTTTTCTGAATTTGAGGATTGTTTCCTCGGTGTTCCAGGCTCTGGAATGTTGGAGGTTTTAGCTGGACACCATTTCAGAGGTGTATAACCTCCATCTCCACAGGACTGACACTGAACAGTGAAGCCACCTGTTGTGAAATCTCCCCTATGTCTACCTCAATGAAGGGGTTGTCAGTGAACGCCACACAGGGCTTGAGTGGATCCAAATCCTTGGACCTGTCCTCAAACTCCTGCCCCTGCTTGGACAGGAGGTCCCAATACTTATGAACATCCAAAACATCAACTGGCCCTGCATGGCTGTCCAACATCTTTGCAATTATCTTGACTACTTGAACCTGTCTCGAACGAGTCTGGTTGCTGGGACTTGAACGGACCTTTCTGGAACCTTCTTTAGCCTTGACTGATTTGTTAGATTCATTCAGTTCAGGTTTTTATTTATTTAAAATTAAAGTAGCTACTAGTCAGTCTACCTCCTATGACACTCTGGGTGGTGAACAAACTCCTTACGTGCCTTCTCTCTTTTGGTGGCAGGATATGTACAAAGTACCAAACGTGTTGGTGTGGACAAGATTTAGTTGCAGTTGTCTTAGAAAAGGAAACATTTTGGACTCACATGTACTGCACATGTACTGCACATTGTACTGCTCTCTCCCACCAATCAGGGGCAACAGATATGCTGTGTTAAACCTTTGTGGAATATTCAAATTATTATTAAATACAATTTAACTGTGCCTGAACATTAGTGCCTACCGTTCCCCCCCTCCCCCCCCCCCCCCCCCCCCCCCTATAATGACGGCCTTGGGTGAAACAAAAATGAACTGAATTTATTTAATAAAAAGATGCAGATTTACTTCAAATATATTTGTTTGGGATTTGCCGTTAGATAACTGGAACCAGAGTTTAATTGGAGTGAGAGAGCTCTGAATGAGTAATAGAAGTCATACCCAACGTTTTGCCAAACAGAACTGGGTGCTTCAGACGGGGCGTTTCAAACGAGGAGGCTAGGCTAATGCTCTAATAGAGGAGGTAGAGGGAGATGAAGCAGTGTCTAGTCCACTCTGGGATCCACTGCTCCAGAGGTGAAAGCAACAGAACGAGCAGCATGCACTCAGAGCATGATCCTCCACTGGCCTGTTCTGTTTGGGGTCTCCCAGAGAGGCAGGCCACTGGGTCTGAGTGCTGGCAAAACATATGTTTCAGACGGGGAGATGGTGGCCAAACACATCTTTGGGGTGGGGTTTATGTGTGTGTGTGTGTCTGTGCGTGTGTGAAAGTATGTCTGAAAGAGCAAGTTAAAAAAAAAGGTTAAAAAAAAATAGGTTTACACACATACATTCATGTGTCGAATGAGTAGGTTGCTCCTGTGTTTCTAGGGGGTTTGAACGCGTGCACACATGCACAACACACACACGGACACACGCCTGCCCGACTTTGCCAGATATAATTATGGTTTCCCGGGGCCACTTCCCAGTGTCTGGGACGAGTCCACAGCAGGGGTAGATTGGAAGAAAATAGAGGCTCATTTACTGGACTATAAAAAGAGCTGTAAACAATCCCACACGGTTGTGTGTGTGCCCAGAGAGCATAGGAGCTGGCTGGCAGAGGCTCCCGGCTGGGAGGAGAGAGGCGGGCGCCCGCCCAACAACCACTACCACCAGCACACTGGCTGGCTCTAGCCTGCATCCTGCCCAGTCTCCCTGTGCTCTGCTCCCAGCCCGGCTGCCAACTACTGGACCAGCTGGACCAGAGATCCTGAGAGAGAGTGTGTGTGTGTGGCATTGGGGTGGATTGTGTCTCTTAGCTAAACTCTCACTGCCAGCTGCCTGAGCCATTCAACAGATAGGTAATCCGTTCCTCCCTCCCTCCCTCCCTCCCCACTCACGCAGTCACGCACTCATTCACACACTCATTCACACACATCCCTCACAGAAATATCCCAATGAGTTTTCCCACAGTGCAGTGTTTTGATCCCAGTCTGGAGTCCATTCCAAGTGAACTGAAAGAGAGACACTTAACTTCACATTGATGTTCTTGAATGTGCCTTTGGTTGTCTATTATGGACCAGAGGTATTGACTCACATTCAATATGGCCGCCCCACAAAGAGCCTGTTGGCTGTGTATTGTCAGTGTTTAGTGAGGTGAATAAGCTCTTTTGGCTCGGGTCGAGTTTACACCTGCTTTGGGTTTTGAGCACATGGGAGTGTTATTGCTTCGCAATTGAGCAAGGATAACATGTTAAAATGGCTAAAGGCCATATGGTAAAAGCTGGTAATGTGAGAGGAATATTGTTTTACCTCGTCATCAATGCTAATACATATTGTGTGTGTTTTCTTATGTTTTTGAAAATGGCAAGGACATCATAATAATTTTTACGTGATTTTAAAATGTTTTTTTGGCTTTGAGAATTTCTGACTCCTATACACCATTGTGTCCTGAGCAACCGCAACCAAAATGTATAGGACATTAGCATACAGCTACTGTATGCTAATCTCTGCCTCATAACCTGTAAAACACATTTTGGTTCACCGAGAAATCATTTACACACGCATTAAGCAAATACACCTAATGCTAGGAAAAGCACTATTTGAAACCACTGACAGCTTCAAGCGTACGATACATTACATAAAAAACACCTGAAGAAGTCATCAAAACATACATTTTTTGGGAGGACTGACCACCACCACCACTCTGCTCCTCACTCTCTGAACGGGAACCCCCACTTAGAAAAACCAAACAAAAACAAATTCACTCAAAAGGTTCTGTCATTGTCTTCTCCTAACTAAATCAGCTCATCAGCATATCCTGACTGGCCCCCACAGCGGTGTTGCATGCAAAGTGTGAAAGGGCATTTATGTAATAGCTTGTAATCAAGTGCGGCAGTCGACCATTACGCAGGGCCCTTCTGTCACATGTTAATGGTACATCATTTGCCCATCAACATTTTCTCTATTCACTGGTGTGCATTAGTTCTATAGCTGTTTTGTTCAACCCCGTAATGGACAAGATGTCAATGTCAGGTTGCCATTGGTGAGAGGCAATGTCATGCGGTGTAATGCATCATTCATAATGTATGAAGTTACCTGTATTTGATTCGAGGACTATTTAGTATGCTGGACATGGAAAATATGCTGTTTAGTATGCCAGACCTTGTGTGGGAAGAGGCGGCAAACCTTTAAGCATGACCTGACTTGGTCTGTTGGGATGACACTACCTAGATTGTTCGTCATGTTTTGAGCATGTCAATCTGTGTGTGTGTCTGTGTCTGTAGCCGTACACGAGTATTTAGGGGCTCAAGTACTGTACTGTGTGTTTGAGTATGACCGTGCTTCAGTGTGTGTCTATGCACACAGCGTGTGTGTTCAGGGGGATCCACACTGGCCCCACCTTGCTTGTGCATGCGCCATCAACATACAGTACCTCTTCCCATCCCCCCCCCCCCCCCCCCCCGCAGACCCCCGTTTATTCCGAACCCTCGGTTCCTCAGCAAGGCCGCTGAGACCAGCGCAGCTCAATCTTCGCACACGGTGTGGAGGGGGGGGGGGGGGGGGGCGTCGTTTACCGTCGCGCCACTCTGATGCTGCACTGAGGCGTGAAAGGCAGATGTCTTTGCGCTGTGAACGAACAGGGGGAAAAAAGGAGAAAAAGCACATTTCGGTCGCGGCTAACCGTGCTAACGGCTCAATGTTAACGCTCGACCTCTAAGCTAAACCGTGGGACTCACATGTGGTTATGATAGTTAGCTCAGCTCTGGGCGGAGCAGGTGGTCTCTACTTCGGAGGGATAGCTGTCACGCGCTAATGTCGACAGAGAGAGGAGAGACTAAATGAACGTGCAGGATTGAAACAAATGATGCTTGTCATTCTTCTAGCCCCTTGGTTGACTGTCTTTAGCCACATTGTAATTGAACACATTTAGCGAGACAGTTTTAATGTGCGTGTGTGTGTGTGTGTGTGCGTACATAGTTTTAATGCGTGAATGTGAACTTCCCCTGTGTGCATGTTTATTCATATGTGTATAAATATGTGTCTCTCTATGAGTGTAATTATGAGCGAGGGTGTAGAGGTGTGTGTGTGTGTGTGTGTGTGTGGAAACTGAGAGATGTTGCACAGGCAGTCGGTGGCACTTAGCTGAAGCGGGCGGGGCTGGCTGTTTGCGTGTGCGCGCGTGCTTGCGTGTGCGCACGTGCATGCATGTGCGCGTGGAACCATCGTATAGGCAGTTGGTAACACACGATCAGAGAGACAGGGGCGGGAGTGGGGGGTGTCGGTGTGTGTGCGTGCATAGGGGGTGTCGGTGTGTGTGTGCGTGCGTGTGTGTGTGGGGGGGGTCTCTCATCTGCATCGCGCCGTGCCCCATCAGCCTCGTCAGGATGTGGGAGAACAAAGCCTTTCCATTTCCAGCGCTACGCGCCTGCAGGGAGACGTCTGATCATAATTAGCTGAATGATGAGGCGCTGTGATGCACTGCACAGCAGGCTCGTGTCTGCTCACTGCTATCACCTCTCTGTCTCTCTGTCTTCCCTGTCTCAGCCTCTCTCTCTTTCTCTCTCTCTCTCTCTCTCTCTCTCTCTCTCTCTCTCCTTCTCTCTCTCTCTCTTTCTCTCGGTCTCTCAGAGTGTCTCTTCCTTCTCTGTTTCTGACTATTTTTCTTCTGGCGTTTTCTCATGCTTTTGTCTGTTTCTGTTTCACTGGGTCTCTGTTTCCTACTCCCTTTTCCCCAGCCGTTGAAGTCACTGTCATTGTTCCATAGTCATTGTTTGTCTCACTCTCCTCTCGAGGATAGACGTAGAGGATGGCGAGGGAGGAGGAGGAGATATGACTGCATCTAGTGTACAGTAGACTACGTCGGTACATTGCTTTGGGACCAGGTTGCCTTTGACCGGTTTTCCCTCTGGTAGACATTTCATTTCAGGTATGCATTAATGAATCCCCACGGCCTATGTTACCCATGCACTTATTGGTCTAAAAGCTTCCAAATATTTCTCTGATGTGTTCTTCATACACCACGGAGCAAGATTCCCTGAATGTTTGTGAAGTAAAAAAACGGATACAAATGGGATAAACAATTTGAGACAGCGACGTACCTCGGCAAAAATCAAGACAATTACTTCCGCCAAAGCAAAAAGACACAAACAAACAACTGGTGCAGATTCCCTGTGTCGTGTGATAAGGCCTTTTCAATTTGTTGAACGTTTCTTGCAGATAGTATCAGTTCATTTTCTCCAGCATTATGTCTTCTATTCTAATGTTATTTTCCCTGTCTGGTTAAATCCCCTGGTGTTCCTTTCCCTTTGCCTCTGGTGTTGCTCTACAGTGCCGTGTTGTCTGTATTAGAATGTCGTTGTCTGCTCAGTCTGTTACAGATTAATGGCATCTGCTTTAGACAAACAGAGCAAACAAAACACTGCCTCTGCATGATGGAGTACGCAGGAACTCAATGAATGTTATCATAGTATTGGGCTTAAACAGGATCTTGTTGAATAATGAAACTTTATTAACACCGCCGTGAATCCTCACAGCTGGGATGCATTTGCATGGGCTGTAACTTGTTCTCGGGGATCAGATGGCCAGGTGTGTATTTGAAGACGTTGCACGTCGTTGCAATTCAAACGTGCACAGCCATGCACCCGCGTGCACGCGCATAGGCAGGCGTGCGCGCACACACGAGCACACACAATCCAATTGTAAAGGGCGCATTTCAAAGTCAAATGATCACCTTATGGCAGCACTGTTAGGGTTCTGAAAGAGGTCACATCTCTTTATCTTTCCAAAGTGAAGAGTTTGGCGTCTGAGAGAGACAGAGAGTGTGTGTGTGTGTGTGTGTGTGTGTGTGTCTGGTGAGGGGACGGGGGGACACGGGTGGGGGGGTGGGGGGGGGGGGGGGTGCATTTGGAAAGCAAAGCGGGTCTGCTCGGCAAAGCCGTTGGACCACCAGAGCAGTGTGTGTGCAGCAGTCTGGTCTGCTGCAGCACACACACACACACACTCACACACACACACACTCACGCGTGCCTCCTGCAATACAGCCAGGGCAGATGGCACCCCTTGCCCGCTTGCCAGGAAAAGCATGCGAATTAAAGGTTATACCCACCAGGTCTGCAGCGCTGCCAGGCCCAGGCTGCTGCAGTATCCCCGGCCCACCTGCTTTTGGGCCCGGGGACATCTGGCGTGGTTTTGTTGAACGAACACAACGCTGGGAGGGAGATCTGTCATCTGTTCTGCAGCACCAGCCGATGACGGCTGCCTGTCTGCCTGTGTGAGTATGTGTGTGTGCGCGCGAATGGATGTGCGGTGTGTGTGTCGATGTGTGCGTGTGCGGGATTGTTTTGAGGAAAGAGGAAGGGGGTGGGGGGATTAGGTAGATGTGTGTGCAGCGTATGGGTGTTTACAGGGGGGGGGGGGGGGGTGTTTACAGGGGGAGGGGGGGCAGGGTGTTTACAGGCGTGTGTGTGTGCGCGTGTGTCAGTGCGTTCCCCCAGCCGCCGGTCTTCCATCTCGAAAAAAAAGATCCCATTTACTTTCAAAACAACTCCTTCCCTCTTCAACTGTCTTACCTCACTTTTCTAAAGGCTGAAGAAAATGGAAAGCACAAAGGCAGTCATTGAGTAGCTTATTCAGCCAGGGCCACAAAATACCACAGAGACACACCGAACGATTGGATCCCCAGATTGCCACAGAGTTATAATTCATGTATAAAGGGAAACCCGGGTGCTTTGCCAGGTCGATGGGTCTGTAGACATTGACTGAAACAGACAGCTCTTGGTGAAGGCTTAACAATACAGCCTCCTCGAAGCCGCCCCTAATTCCTTCCCAATATGCTCCTGATGTTTGCTCTCGCTCCGAGGTCCCGAACGTTAGTTCGCAGAGTAGCTTCGCAGATGTTCCGGCGTATTCCGAGATTCTGAAAGCACTCTTGTAACAGAAATGTGTTTTTAGGATTAGCTGCAGACGCTGTATTAACGGGTCTAATTGTTCCAGATCTCCATTTTCTTTTTTTCTCTTTTTTTACATGAAAAAAAAACAAACATGAATAGAGACTATTATATGGACGTCCTAGACCTGTTGGCCACATGAGTAAAAATGAAATGTGGATATTCTTTCTCTCAGGGACAAATTCAGTCAGGTATACGTGCATGTAGCAGAAGCAGTTCTCACATGAAGAGCCGATCGAGTGTGGAAGCGCTGGCAGTGGGTTTATTGGCGGCATGGAGCGCGGTCATGTCTGTGCCGCGCGCAGCGAGGGCTGTAATGGCGCCGTTACATCACGATGCAGGCCGGCCGTGACGGCCTCCTCCTGGCGTCGACTCCTGAGGTCAAACCCATCGGTGGTGCCAGAGGAACACCAGATGTCTGTCCGAGGCGTTAGCCATGAGCTGGCTCTGTGGGAGTACATAAACGCCCGGGTTACCGTGGCGTTCGATTGTGTTGCGGTCGCTAAGTGCTGATTTTATAAGCTCGTACGTTTCGCTTGATTCCTGGCTTGTTTCAGTGTGCACTCGTTTGACGCGATTCGCACACATAGGCTGGTTTGTTGCTGGTGCCGCGCTATTGTGCGTGCACACACAGACACACACACACTCGCACACATACACACACGAACGCATGCTCCAAGACATGCTTCTGCTGTTCCTAATGCATCAACGTCTGGATAGAGACTTGCTTCCAGCTGCCAACCATTGACCGACACAATCTCTTCCACATGGTGCACACAGGTGGCTCATCTATAACCTGGACGTCTCACTCAGAGTCAGGTCTTTTGACACACACACACACACACCGATACATTCCTTTGCACTGTACACTGTACACACACACAGGCATTCCCTCACACTACTTACGCACATTCCTTTACGCTACACACACACACATGTGCGCATACATTCGAGCACATCTTAAACCACTTATTCTATTCCACAGCTCCAGCCCATCCAGTGGAATTGTGGACCAGAGCAGTGCTGGATCATGCTCCATTCTTCCACCCGTTCTGTTTCTCTCCTTAAAGACTCTCTCTGTGTGATGGTTATCCCGGCCTGCGTCGTATTGCCTTGTCTGAGGCAATGTCTCGCGTGAGCGAATGTCAAACTGGGAGAAAAGCTTAATGGTATAACCACATGAGATTCTGAATCCGATTTATGAGTGAGAATTGATTTTGAAGAGATAGACAGCAGCTGGTGTTCTGGTCTTCAGATGGGAAGGCTGTGTTCTAAGATGTATTAAATCATGGATGCCGGCTGAATGAAATGTGTGATGGTACGGCAGATTCTGGGAAAGCGCTGTGCTTCTAAACTAATTGTTGGCAGTTTGATCCTAAAGAAGAGCAACTATTTTGCGCTACTGGTTTTTGTTGGTTGCTAACCCAAATCCTAACAACTGACTTGCATATCCAAGCCAAAAAAATTCTACAATAAATTGAATTAAATGTTGTTATTATGAATGGTTGGTTGAATTAGTTTGATAATATAGACTAATGAAACACACAATCCATCAAGCACACGATCAAGTGCTGAATACCAATTGTGCCTTCATGTGGTCATTTCATTGTTTATATATAGCTGCCTGGGGCTATGTGGAAAGTGATTGGTTTGGACGCTATTTTAATTTAATTTCAAAACCTCTCACCCTGCCTCCAGTTGCACCCTCCTCCTTGTAGCTTCCAGTCTACTCACTCCCTCACACTCATCATCTGAACACACACTCGTGTGAACAGACACATGGACACAATTACCGCGTGACGACACGCACTTGTCAAAGAAACACACAAATGAACACCCGCACATCTTCATTGGCACACAGCGGCACGTACACGCGTCCCAACACGCGTGCACTTAACACTCAGTCACCACCGTCTCAGGACCGAGTACGAACACTGCAAATAGCTCATTGGCACTGCACTGTCTGCTCCAGCCTTCACCAACCTTGCGCTCGTATTCAGGAAACACCCCCGTCATCGGTCTGTGGACCTGAAACCCCTGTGGGAGCCGGCCCCTGGCATGGCATGCCACCCTGGTGTCAAGCTCTCCTAGGGAGGGTGGCAGAGCTGTGGTTGGGATGTAAGGGCTAAGTTTGGGGGGCACGGCCATGGAGCCAGGGGGGTAGGAGGTGTGGGCAGTGCTGTGGGTGTGGGGTTAGGCCCAGGCATGGAGCTCTAGAGAGGGAGTTTGTTTGAGGGTTTGGGGCTGGTGCGTGGGTCTAGAACTCGGGCCCAGGGCTTGGGCTGAATCTAAAGCGTAAGGGGCTGGTGTTGGAGTTGAGCTACTGTACAGTGTGTGCTGCCCGGATCTTGGTTTGGAGCTTGTGGTTGGAGTACAGGGCTGTGCGAAGGGTCAATAACTTGTCTGGGGGGTCAGCCTAAGGGGCTATGAGCAGCCACAGGCTGATGAGGGGGAGAGAGGTAGAGAGGGATGGGGCAGTACAGTAGCAGGGCGTGGAAAAAGGGAGCGATTCAGAGGGAAATGAATGAGTGGCAGGTGGGAGGCGGTGTTTGTGGTTTCACAGGGAGGGCTAGGTGAAGGGCGGGGTGGAGGGAGAGAGGAAGAGAGGATCGGCCGGGGGACAGAGCTGGGTTTATTTTGGCTGCCAGTGAGAGTCGGAGAGGTGATGCAGACACGGTAGGGACAGCCAGGCCGGCTGGACACAGTACCCATAAAAGGACAGGAGTCATGCGGTCATTATGGCGGATGATTGGGTTCTACGACGCTTAGCAGTGAGCGCATGCAGCACTTATAATGCAAACACACACATACGTACTGACGCACATGCACCCCCCCCCCCCCCACACACACACATACACACACACACATTTCAAAAGGCTGCATAGTTTCAACATCTCCTAGTCAGAGTCTGCACACACTTGAATCTTGCAAGAAAACTACTTGATGCTTTCTGGAAAATCTCCTTGGATTCACAGGGCAAAAAATAAGGATTTTTTTTACGGTTGTTGACAGTTGATGTGTTTTAATTTGAATTTGTGGAAACATAGTACCCAAGAAGCGTGTGACAGGTACTGTAGCTAATGACAATGACTAACAGTATTGACAGAGAAACACACTCTTAGCAATGCTCTTAGACTCAAATGCACAAGTGTATACCATTCTTAAAGTCTCACACTTCCCTGAATCTTGTTATGGAGAAAAGGTCATCATCTGATTTATCAAGGTTCTAAAGAACACAGCTACACTACAATCAAATAGTCTAAGTCAACCCTTTTTTGGGCACATACTGTAAGTTCATAATGACCAACACAACCCAGAGAAACACAGAACCATTTCAAACAGATCTCTCAGTAGTCATAGCTTTGCAGATGAGATCCACAATCTAAAATTACTGATTCCAAAAACAGATTGCTTCACCACTGGTGAAGCAATCTTGAAACTTGAAACTGGTAGAGGTGTTAATAGTGGTTATTCAATAAAATCCTAATCATTATCCCCATACACCACAAATGTATATTTTTAAGCTGTTTACCAGTTTCAAGCCTGTTTACCTATTAACACAATTAGTCATTCTGGAATCATACCCAACAGCATGGACATCAATTAACAACTTCAGAATGGACCATATGTGATACCAACAGGGACAAAATACAGTAGCAACCTTATAGGAGAACAATCTGTAAAAAAGCAACTGTGCTATGCTTACAATAGTTACCGAAAACCCTTTTACGAAGGACAGTTGTTGTTTCTTTGGAAAGCTTTCTGTGAAAATATCCAGTAAGGGAGTGAACATGATGGTTATGTCACAGAAGTTTCCCAACACGCAATGAATTCAAACAGTGGGTGGTGCATTTGATAAACCGTACACCGCACAAACCTTTAGGGCTGGCACGAACCCTCGGGTCAAGGGGAGCTTGGTGGATGCACAGGACAGAAAACCCAAATATCAGTCAAATCCTTTTTTTATGCCGGTCAAGAGCCTCCAGCTTTGCAAACGTGAATACTGACATCAAGCAAGGTCATTCTGAAGCAAGGGACCAAGCAAAACACATGGAAATGATGGGTATGTCACAACGTCATTTGAAAGTGAAATTGCATTGTTTTGACTAGATCACAGTGGGCCAAAATGACGCTTTCGAAAAGAACCTCTCAGAAACGAGGGCCAAAACGTCCTCTGGGTTCGTGCTTTATATACAGTGAGCAGCATTCTCAAAAGCACTCTGTACCTGCAGTGTTACAGTGAGCGCAGATCTGAAAACCGTGTTGGACAGTGTAACGCTTCCCTTGATGGCAGCATGGGACATGAACCTAGACACAGTCCAGTGGGCTCAGTCCCATGTGACTGGGGTTGGGAAAACAACCCTTATATCACTTAGACCTGGCAAGGACACCCCAGGGGTCAATGACGGGTCACACATTACTGCCCATGGTGCACTAGCTGGGCCTGTCATCCTCCAGGGTCGATGTGAGGGTGTTTGTACAACGATTAAGACCTCGCGTGTTAGTCTTGCGAGACAGGTTTGGGTGTGTTTGCGTGTGGAAGAAAGTGCGAGTGTGTTGGTGAGTCCGAATGAGAGGTGGGAAATGTGTGTGGGTGGAACGGGCGTGTATATGTGTGTGTCTGTGTGTTTACTGGGGGGGGGGGATTCGATAGCGATGATCCTGGCAACCCTCTAGGTGACCTCAAGACGGAGCGCGGGGATGTTCACGTTCTTCTCTGGACCACAGCCACGAGTCTGGGTCCCTACTGCCTCTCTGCTACCCTGCTGCCCTACCTAGCGATAGAAGCACCATTCCTAGATCAAACACATCCTCTAGGAAAACGTACACAGTATTGTCATTAGTACTGCGGTTAATATCATGAAAACCATAGATTTGAGGAGAATGGAAGGCAAGGCAACACCACAAAAACAACAACTACTCTCAAATCTCGGAAAAACATTGCACCAGTAGAACAATGGTAAGTGTTCTATTTGTCCTAGCTCTATGTTCCCAGCATTCCTGTCCTATCATAGGCCACGGCTGCCTAGCCTATCTGGTCTTCGTCAGAGGGCTGTCTTGGCCCAGGTCTGGACCGGTGCTCCCAAGTCCTAATTTGTTGCCGAGAGGAGGTCTGGCTAGTGTTAAATAGACCCATGATAAGATCCAGGCTTCCCCTCTTTAACGCCCCCCCCCCCCCCTCTTCTTTTAACCAATGTGTCTCTTCTGTGTCTCGCACATGGACACCTTCACACCCGTCCAGTGCATGCGGCCTGAACCAGCGATGCTCTCTCTTGTTCACAAGCACACACGTGCACAAGCATAGGCGAACACGCAAAGGCGGCTCGCTCATTCCCCTTTCACACACAGACGCGCACACACACGCACACACGCACGCCTACACGCTGAGACCCCTCACAGTACGACCAGGAGATGAACGACCTGTCGTGTCGGCCACGTGATGCCCGCGGCCACGCTGACGATCCACCGCCGGGTGACGGATGACGTGCCGCGCTGACGTCGTGTCAGGGAGCGCCCACTACGTCATGCCCCCCCCCCTCCCCCCCCCCCACGCCCAGACAAGCGCTCCTGTGGAGGTCGTTCAGAGTCCAGACTCCAGACTCTGCGGTTCCTGGATGGAGCCTCTCTCGGATAACACTCGCGTCTGCCGTGGCTCCCCAGGGAATACCTGCATACTTCACATTCTTTACATTTCATTTGATTAGACTCAATTAGATTACGCGAGTGCAATGGAGCGCGGGTCCATCTGGCGTTGTTGTCTGACAAAGTGATTCAAGTTGGAGTGTGTTCGTCTGAAGTTCCTAAACTGTCTTCCCTGGAGCCGTTTGTGATTTTATTGAACTAAGTTAATAGATCCTCTGACACACTGCATGTGATGTGTGTGTATGTGTGGGATGTATGTGTGCAGAAGTTTGAGCCTACTGTTCACCAAGGGAAGCGAGTACATTCCAACCAATCAAATGTGCCATCTAATCAATCTCCTGAAGTAAAAGATAGATGTGAACCAACTGTGTAAGAGATTGAGAATAGGATGCCTGCAGCTCCTCTCCGAACCATGCATTGATTAAAAATGATGTTGATTACTAATAATGACGACAACGTTTTTTTTTAAATGTTTTATTGTGAAAGAGCACACAACAAAATCTTTATCTACTTTGAGGTATCCCCATTTGAAAAACTCCAAGCTAAATTAAATATTGTCAATATCTTGCAAATTAAAATGGCTATTGTATATTACCTCGTAATTCTTGTCTTGAAAAAGTTATAATGAGAAGACATTTTAAAAAACAGCAATTGAAAATCAATAATTATATTGAAAATAACCGTACGGTAAACGTTTTAGAGGCATTTTTCTTCTTAACTCTTTAACCTGCAGTCTAAGTATATCAAGTCAAGCTGGTCTCCCCCTTTAATGAATAATATCCAGCAGAGAGACAAGCTTTCACCCATTGTGTTGTTTCATCAGTAGCTGATGAAGTAGTCTAGTCTGCAAAACGGAGCAATCGTGTTTTACTTGGCCAAACCCTCTTGACCTCAGAATTCATGAATACCATATGTAAAAAAAACAACAGTGTCTGTCTTTTGCTGGCTTTAATAAATCTACTTAAGAGTTATTATGTTGACCCCTTACTTTTCAGCTGGAGCACAGAGCAACATGGAACGAAAATATTGTGGCCGTCTGTCCAGGATTGTGGAGAGCACTGAGAAAGCTAGTCTTTGTCGGGGACCTGTCATGTACTGAAATGAGAAACCTAGGTTTGACTGTTAGCGACTCGGGTGCTTCTTGCCCTGTGCATGAAAACGAGCACAGAGAGCGAGGGATGGTATGTCTGGGGGAAAAGATGAAAAGACTACTGCCCAGTGATCTTCTATCAGAATAACGGTTCCTCCTTCTGTCTATCTGTCTATTTCGCTCTCTCTCATTATCTTGCTTTTTCTCCCACACCCAAATATGTCAAGGCGGTTCCAGTAAATGTCCACAGATGCAACACTCGGAGTGTGTGTGTGTTTCATCTCCAACAAGGACATGCCTGGACATGTTTAGCATGGGAGGTGTGGATGGCTTCAATGAGAACCTGGGAGTTATTGTGTTAATACGGTGCTCTGGAACAGAACTTTCCCAACGGGGAGTGTCAGTGGGCTTTCATGAGGAAGAGAGGAGAGAGAAGCCCTCCACAGTACTGTACTGTTTGGAACTTTGATTTAGAGAACAGGACGAGGCGATGCTGTAATTTGTTGAAAAAACGAGAGGGTAAACACAGACGTTTACTGAGCAGATCCAGCTTTGGTGAGCAGCCATATCCAAGACCATCTGGATTCGTTTTGAATCCAGTTGGAGTCACACACGAAAATTATACTTGGCCTGTCTTCGTTTTATTGGTCAGCCTTGATTTATGACCATCAAAGTCAAAAATAATTGGCCGACACTGGATGTCTTTTATAAGTCGTGTTCGGGGGCAAGTTGGGAAAAAGCTGGAAAATGAGTCGAAACAGAAGGAATGTATGACGTTATGCCTTGAGAAAGAGCAGAGACTACAAGCCAGAGCTTCTCTGTGTATTTTTACAACAGGCGCCTCCTTGGCCAGCTATGCTCCGCGGTGCCAAATACTTGTGTACACAGCATCAGCTAGGTCATGTAACTACTTGATGAAAAACATCTTCGTGGAATAGGGCAGTGATTATGGAAAGTACAATGAAGAAGGGAAGCCAGAGGGAAAGTTGAGATGTTTTTACCCATTGGAGGAAGGTTAGAGGGGTTATTTCTTGACAAAGCATTGGAAAAGAATCCTTTCTCTCCTGACCCACGCAGGGTCAGGAGAGAAAGTCTCCATCTAACACTGAGAGTGCTCCTCATAAATGTGGCCTCCTCCTCAGTATGAACGTCCATTTTGAATAATGACTATGCAGCTACGGTACAGCTATGCTTCTTCTGTACCGTAAGGTTTAATGTTCTACTCATCTCTTTGGAAATACTGTAATGATGTAAGCAGTTGAAATAGATGTACATGAATGTATGTGGATTCATTTTCCTGGCATAGCTTTCAATGAAAAAAGAAAGAGAGAGGAGAAATAGAGCTTTTCTCAAGATTTGTGTTGACTCACTGTCCAGAGAATTCAGCTCATATATAATAAAAGCGGTTCATCATTTTTCCCCTGCCAAAAAGATGTGCCAGCAAATCCGTAGAGGGTGATACCTCACTGGAGCACTGGAACACAAGAAGATCATTGTGGGTAGAGACAACAGGTAAAAAGAGAAAGATATGCTCATTCATTGGCAATACGGGAAAAGTATAAACTGGGATATTATGCTGTCTGGGTTTTGTGTGGGAAAAACTGTTGTATATAATATACTTTTATTATATTAAAAAAGAATATATTTTCTTTTACGCGTTATGTCTACTATGTTTTTCAACATGTTCATTGCAAATGTGCGCTGCATAACATGTTGTAGCTTGGATTGCGTGGTCCAGTCTAAAGAAACTCACTATGTGAATCCTGAAGCTTACCTCTCCAATCT
Source organism: Thaleichthys pacificus (assembly GCA_023658055.1). Taxonomy (NCBI): domain Eukaryota; kingdom Metazoa; phylum Chordata; class Actinopteri; order Osmeriformes; family Osmeridae; genus Thaleichthys; species Thaleichthys pacificus. Next base: position 4,106,215 of record CM042861.1, on the reverse strand, counting down.
TAGTGACACCGAAGATTTACAAACATCATACAGATTCAAAGGTTCATCACAGCACAAAAAGACATTGATTGGTCGGCATTGACCAATTCATTTCAGCACTGAATGTCTCTTACCGTTAAGGACATAGGGTTCAAGGCAAGGAGAGAAAAAGTACGTCTTTCCATTAGAAAGAGATTGGTCAACGACAATGCTGAGCTAGTTTCTCAAGGCAATCCGATATGCTTCTCTGACACTTCCTTTCAGTGGGGTGTCTCTTCCTTGAAAACACAGCCCTCCAGAAAGGTTACATTGTTACCTACCGATGAACACCACGAAGGGGAACTGGGAGAGGACAAGGAACAGAGAGAAGCACGCTAGGAAGGATGTTTTCGACAAGACAGAGACAGAGACATACAGAAAGCCAAGAAAGGGGGGCGATTTTTATTCTCCAAAGTCGTCCCTTTTCTGTAGATTTGGAAGGCAGCCTAAAATATGCCTGTCGCAGATGTTTTAACAGAAGGTGTTTGCATGCTGTTCGTTAATACGCCGCCATACGGAACACAGTATGACCACCACAATAACCAGTAAGTAACGCTCTCCATGTGCATGACGCCAGGCCAACTTTACCTTCTGTTTTTGGGGGGAACCAGTACCCCTGTGGATTGAGACATACCTTGATGAGCCTATATTGCCTGGTACTGACGAGCACAGCATTCCGAGGGTAATGATTGCGAGAAGGTATGACGATAGAGATGTGGGCATTAGTTGGAACTTGGTAGGTCAGCAGGGAAGCGAATGTTTGTGTGTGTATTCGGCACGCTGCAGCTGGCCTAATGCCTACTTAGCGAGTTGATAATTGTCTACTACCAAGTGAGCTCATGCACATGGACCCCAAAATGTACGTTTGGTGCTCGTCCTTGCCATAGCCAAGCATTAGCTGTATTATACTTACCATGTTGATTTCCATTTGTGCACAATGCAACGATAAGTATAGCCTTGGAACCTAGCTTTACAATCTTAAGTCTGAGATATGTTTGAGAGATAAACGGCATCAAGTTTTTTTTCTTCCAAATAAACTATTGTCTGTCGACACAGATGGGAAAATATACAGATTTTCCTGAAGAGGAACATTCGCCACTGCACATGGCTGAAGAAGTGTGTTCCTCGTTTTCTTGTTTACAGGACCTATTGCCACGTGTTTACATGAGTCGTTCCCAGCACCATGTGTTCAAGACAACACTTCCCTTCATTACTGGATTGCACCACCACTACGGTGAGAAAACCGGAATGATGACACAACTCCAAGCACATGCTGCTCATTTAGCACCGGAGAACATTCTCTTTCTCAAAGGACTGTACTGGATATGAAATTAATCAGCGAGAAGCAAATAGTCTGTCATGATGATGAAAAGATGAGGTCAAGGCCGTAATCATAATACATATTGGGGGGGACACATCTCCCCCCAATATTCAAATCTGGTCAAAAGGTCCCCCCCAATATATTGATATAAAAATATAAATGTGCTACGCTACGACAGGCAACCACGCACGCTGTCTGAAATGATCATTTAAAAAAAATATTCGTCCCCCCCAATGTTGACTCCATGGCTACGGCCTTGGATGAGGTGATTCTGTAATGAAACCTTAAACACAGAAAGAAAAACCTAAACTGCTCTATTTCTCTTTTTGGATGGTAAAAATATTGTAAACTGTGTTAATTTGAGTTGGCTTGAGTTATTCGGTTATAGGTTATTATGTTTTTATAATAAACATCCCTCTGATACTCAACATGTTTTTTTTTCTCTACATAAAGGCAACTCTCACTTCAGAATCTGTGAAGTGTACTATATTTAAATGAACAAAAGATTAACGTCCCTGAATAAGAGGAGCGTCAAGAAAGTGTGGTGCCGTGGAGTCAGGGTCACAGAGAATCAGCCATGTTTGTCATGGTCGTGCCCCAGTGTCCCCATTGTTCCAATGCCTGTCCTTGAGTTTGCAAGTGTTTCCCCTGTGTTTGTTCCCCTGTGTTCCCCCCTGTGTTCCCCCTGTGTTTCCCCTGTGTTTCCCCCTGTGTTCCCCCTGTGTTCCCCCTGTGTCCCCCCTGTGTTCCCCCTGTGTTCCCCCTGTGTTCCCCGTGTTCCCCTGTGTTCCCCCCTGTGTTTCCCCTGTGTTCCCCGTGTTCCCCTGTGTTCCCCTGTGTTCCCCCCTGTGTTCCCCTGTGTCCCCCCTGTGTCCCCCCTGTGTTCCCCCTGTGTTCCCCCTGTGTTCCCCGTGTTCCCCTGTGTTCCCCCCTGTGTTCCCCTGTGTTCCCCCCTGTGTTCCCCCTGTGTTCCCCGGTGTTTCCCCTGTGTTCCCCGTGTTCCCCTGTGTTCCCCCCTGTGTTCCCCCTGTGTCCCCCCTGTGTTCCCCCTGTGTTCCCTCTGTGTTCCCCCTGTGTTCCTCCTGTGTCCCCCTGTGTTCCCCCTGTATTCCCCCTGTGTTCCCCCTGTGTTCTCCCTGTGTTGCCCCTGTGTTCCCCTGTGTTCCCCCCTGTGTTCCCCCTGCTCCTTAGTGCTCCCTGTCAGCCTCTCTGTGTGTTGTGCGTACAGACCTGGCTCCCAGCTCCAGTCATCCAGTCCTGATCTGCCTCCACACCTGCAGTCAATCAGCTCATCAACCCGCAGTATTTCAATCCCGGTTTCCGAGTCCCTTCTCGCCAGTTTGTTGTTCTACCCACTCCAGTTAGTTTGCCACAGCCACTCTGACATGTAGTTACCTGAGTTTCCTTGTTTCCCAACCTGGTCGAACAATGGCCAGGTTGTTCGACCTGGCCGTTTTGTCTCCTGCGCCTCCAGCTAGCTCAGGTACACCTGGTGCCTGCCCGTCTGCCCCCCAGCCCTGCCCCACCTGTCCAGCCTGCCTGTCAATCCCTGCCTCACCTGTCCAGCCTGCCTGTCAATCCCTGCCCCACCTGTCCAGCCTACCTGTCAATCCCTGCCTCACCTGCCCAGCCTGCCTGTCAATCCCTGCCTCACCTGTCCAGCCTGCCTGTCAATCCCTGCCTCTTCTTTCCTCATGAAATCCCCCGTGGAGCCTCAACCTTGTCCTGTGTTTCGTTGTTCCACTAGCCTAGCCCCCTGTCACAGGTTTGGTTTAGACAAACTGTTATCTGAGTTCAAGCCAGTGTCTAATGTTTACAGCAAACTTAAAAGTATTCATTCGTTCACTATCTGTATCAAAGTATTACATTGCCTTCTGTTGTGATGTTGTTTTATTTCATGATGAAACAATGTTTGTTTAATAATGATGAAACTCCCGCTAATAATCTCTGTGGATGAAGGCAGTTGTATGTTACGTAATGTGAAAAGACCATTTTATTGAATAGAGAAAAATCACTTGCTGTCTTCCATTTATTATTGTCTACTTTACACCCAAGGAAAAAACATCCTCAAATTCTGACACATACCATATTTGTTTCTCCCATTTGTCTCATTGACTTGCAAATATAGACCCAAGCTGAACAAAAAAAAATCTGTTATTAAAATTCAGGTAATGTATTCCTGTTTCTGAATTCTATTTGAGAAACGTTATTAATTTCATATATCGAGTTCGGTGCGGCCATCTGTTCGTGGCACGCGAACGCACCTCCCTCCATCTGCCCTGTGTTCCCGCTCCGCTCTGCTGCCACCGGGGAAGGTTGGATTTTTTTTCGCCCCCGACTTTTGATTTGTCACTCATGGCCGCCTCAGCCATGTGACCGCGCTCCTGGAAGCCCCCCGGCGGGGGTGGGGGGAGGGGGGGGTTCGGTGAGTGGCGGGTGGGCGAAGGCGGTCTCCGGCGGCGCGGGGCGCCTCTCGGTTTCAACACAGCCCACTGTCTCCGCGCCCCTGACACCTCCGCCGCCATCTTCCACCGTCCTCCTCCTCCTCCTTCCTACTCTCCCTCCTTCTTTTGTTTTCCTCCCTCTGTCTTCCTCACAAGTCTCCTCCAGCGACACCCCCCCTCCCCCCTCCCCCCCCCCCCGTCCCCACGTCCCCTCTTCCCTCCCCCCCCCTCCTCCCCTCGGTAACTGGAGGAAGCAGATTGCACAGTCGGCACTGTGAGATGCGGCCCTGCCACAGTTAATTTAGCATCTGTGCCTTCATGAATATGAATACATTTACACGTCCAGGATATAATTAGCTGGTGGAGTGTGGAGAAGGGGTTCGGAGGCACTCCAGGTGGGGAGGGAGAGGGAAGTGGAGGGGTAGAACAGGTAGGACTAAAACAATCTCGGAGGCACCGTGACCTCTGGTTCCCAACAAAGCACTCATATCAATCACGGCGAAATGACTAGAGCTGCTGGGACGAGCGCCCCGGCACTGGCTCCGTGGATGAGTGGATGCAGGTAGATTACGAAAGCTCCGCATAAGGAGGAACGCCGAGGCGTGGGCGTGCGCCCGTGTACGTGTGCGGAGCGACGTCGGTGCGTTTGCGTTGATACCACGGCACGCGGGTATTGATCGCTCGCCCCGAGTGGCAGAAGCAACACTGTGTGTGTGCGCGAGCTTGGGAGTCAATAAGTCATTCTTTCAGTCTAATCGTGTATTTACCGAGGCGCGGCGCTACTTGCGCACAGGGGAGGTGCCGCCTCCGAAATGTTTAATGTTGTGTAGTTTAGCCATATGCCACTGTTTTACAGCTTCCACTGCTTCCCCTGCCTGTGTCATTACACCTCTGTGTATTGTGTCCAATCCATAATAGATTTGTAACGAGAACTTTCCACAAATGAATTGCAAAACATCTTTCGGGGTATTTGTTTTAAAACAGGTGTTACTCTGCTGTAAATAGGTTCTCAAGATGCCTTGCAAGGAGGCAGGTACCAGATTAAGGCCGTTTCCTGTCGGGATTGAGAGAGGATTGTGAACAATGCCGCGTTTAAAACCAAAAGACGTTTTAAACACTCCTTATTTACACCCTTTTGTATTATTTAGCGTTGACACAATTCGGCGTGCATGTTATATATTCGGTTGAGCAACTTGTAATCCAGGATTTAACACTTGCTGATGTACAACACAATGTTACACCATAGAGAACCCACTGCTGCGGGACATGCCGGATCTGCAAAACCACGCAATCAATCACCGAGTTCACTCTTCTCACCGAGGAAACACTGAACTAGAAGAACTCTCAAGTCTTGATGAAGACCGCGACAGCAAGTCTTCCTTCACGCAAGACGGACCTGAAACGTGCGATGCACTTTAGAGGGCGAGAATTACCTCCGCGTTGTGGTCGGCCAGCTCTCTCTAGGGGACCATTGGAGGTAATTGATTTGAGATGAGTCATGCAGAGGTGTTCCCAGCCACATACGATAAGACGACAAAATGGAAAACTCTGCACATGAATCTGATAAGCGTGATAAAATAAAGGTATTAAAGCCAACAGAAGGGAAAGATGTAATTAAAGCAGCATGCTGGGAGCCTACCCTGCTGTGCAGGATTGGGAACATGAGGGGAATTAGGAAAAGTCGGTCTTCTGATTATTCGATTAGAAGCACAGAGATCTTCTATCTTGGGTTAGGGGGTTCGGCTTGGCAAGTTTTCACTTCTGGAAACCCCAGTTCGCGACCGGGCCTCCACACCTCGGGGTGTGTGTCGAGCGTAAGGGTCGCACTGGAAATGGGACGATTGATTCCTGCTTTGACAGTTCTGCTGATCGCTGCTTAGTAGCAACAGGTTTGTGTTTCTCTCGTCTCCTGGTTTTGGGGGGTTAGGAGCTGCGTTTGAAGTCATGCCCGTCGACGAGGCCGGAGCTGGGGTCTACTGTAGAACTGTGTGACCTTTCACCTCATGGGTCTTCTGTCTGGGACTACCTGGATGATGTTAATGAATGTCTAATAGATCCGGACTTCTCTTCTCACTTATCTTCGGTTTGTTTGCTCTTTCATTCGCCCGTTCTCTATCATACTGTCTGTCTGTCTCTCTCCCCTCGCCCTCTCTCTTTCTCTAGCCTTGAGGGGAAACACTCCAGCCCTGGAGAGGAGAGGACCAGGGAGAAGCAGAGCTCTGGCAGACAGATGGTGCTGGTGCAACAGGTGCTCTCAGGCCAGAGGCACGGCCAGGCACGGCCAGGCCAAGGCCAGCTGGAAGAGAGCAGAGAGCACACAGAAGGGCCCAGTAAGCAGCCAATATGCTGGAACACACACACACACACAAACACCAGCAAACACACACACACGATATATATATATCCTAGAGCACACGGACCAATGGGGAATGCACACACATGCACAAATGAACACACACACAAAGATACAATTTCCTGTGGGCAGTGCTCAGTCCCTAGAGAGTAGCTCCAACAGGAATTCTTTGATCTCCAACACATCCTACTCCCCTGACCCAACCACTGGCCAAACAAGACAACAAGAAACAGGAAAGGCTAGAAGGTCACCACAGTGCCAGGATGTTGAGGTATTTTGTTTACCTTCTACTGCAGTCCTAGCTTGGGTGGATTGTGTGTGTGTGTGTGTGCGTGTGTGTTGTGTGTCCGTGGAGGTCTGTGTGAAAGGAAGGTGGAGCAAAACGAGGATATGAATTTGCAAGTGTGAGGGTGTGCCAATATTATCCTCCTTCCTTTGGAATCTGTAGACCAGAGAATCCGAAAAATCCAATTTATTCTGTCCTTCACCCTCACACAGCCATTTATGCGTTTCCTAATTTCCGTATCATTTAATTCTGTGGCTATATCTATATCTCTGGTTTTTCTCCTGACACTACATTTGGAGTTGGGTGACCTCTGTAAAATTGAACTCCTCACAAAGTTGTTCGAGGCAGAGTCACTTGAGGCGAGGGGCTTGGAAGTAATGTGAATCTAAGAGTGACTAGAGAGAAGAAAACGACCCAGACTCAGAGAGAATGTCACCTTGGTATCCTGAGGCGCTTCGCTGCAAATTGGTTGTTTAATGCCTATAATTTTGCACGTAAATTACATTCATTTTCAAATGTGAGATGTTATGTGTGTCCGAATACGTCGAGACCCAAATTACCTTTCTCACCGAGCGCTAAAACGTGGAGATATCAGTTGAGCTTGGATGAACTTTAATAACTTCCCAATCTTTAACAGCTTTATTAGCATTCACAAAGCATCGCCCCTCCAATCGTCACGATCGAATATAAGACGGCTGCGGTTGCCAGGTTCTCCATAATTACACAAACAAAGGAAGGTCTCAGAGTGCTAAAAGTTTAGCTGAGGCCCAAGAACATTGAAACGACCTCTAGAAACTTCCTTCTTTGTCCTGGGCCAGGGTGGCGTGCCAAGTCTCCAGTCTGTGTGCCCTGTGAGCGGGCAAGGCCTGGCAGCGATGCCAACCCCGGAGATGGGGTAGGAGTTATGTTGGCCATCTGGGATATCTCCAGGAGGACGCAGGGAGAGCATCACACACATCAGCGGGTCGGAATCCAATTCTGCACCATAATTATAAACATGCATTTCCCTTACTTTGTTTCCCCTTCTCTTCCTCTCCTCTGTCTGACTGGTATCCTTGTGAAAAACAAACTGACCCTGCCACAAGTAACTTGGACCCGTATGGGAACCTTGTGGGACAATGTATGTTTATAAAAAGATTTAATGTTTGGTCTGGTATTCAACAACATATTATACAAAGACTTGAATGTGTTCACTGGCAGTCTTGTGAATGCACTACATATACTGGTGCTGTTTGGATTGACCTGTGTGGGGCTTTTAGTGTCGGGATTGACAATAGCAGTGGTGATGTCTAAGTACATTCACATGTCACATCATCAAACCAAAAAAAGATGCACTTAGCAGAATTATTCAAGGAGGTAAAAAAAAAACGATATTTAAATGCCAAATTCAGTGGGAGTGATTTTCAGTTTTAATGGTCAATTAGCCTTTGCTTTTATTTGAAGGCTTTGAAATTTTAATTGGCTTGAAGTTTTGATCTATCAAAGCAAATGGGAGTGAAGCATGTTTCACTGTCTCTGGCCAACTTCTAAGGCTCAGGGCATAATTAAGTAGCTGGATGATAGCAAAGGTCATGCTGACCAATAACATTGGCATGGACAGGAGGTGTGAAGGAATGGTATGCATCCAACAGTTCTTTTGTGGTAGTGGTTTACTGTCGAGGGGTATTTTTCCAACACAATTTCAGCCGGTTGAGTTGATCAGCCTAAAGCAACAATCATCCAATCCCAGATGTGTTACTCTCCACGCCCCTCCAGATTGCTTTTGTCTTGGAGGGTAATAGAGGAAAAGTGACTTGCGCAGGTAGAGGGAAGATAGCGCTGCAGCTACGGATGTTAAGCCCCCTTCCCCCTAGCTTGGGCGTGTGAGGGGTTTTACAGTTGATCCGGCACGGTGGTCAGTGTAACGGCACAGCCTGCCGTCACCCCGGCTCAATGCAGTCGATAATGGCCATTGTGCGATCAGTGAGGCCCGCTGTGGTGGCTCCATGGCTGTGACTGCTTCATCAGGCCAGAGGGAGCGGGGGGGGGGGGGGGTGGAGGGGAAGGGGGGGTGATGGGACCTTGGGGAACAACAGAGTACAAGGAGGAGGAATGGGGGAGTGAGAGTGTGGGGGGGGGTGCAGATAAGAAGGATGAAGCGCGCGGAGGGGGGGGGGGGGGGGGCGGCGCAGGTGAGAGGGAGTGATAGATGGAGGGATAAAGCAGAGTAGATAGGGGAGGTGGGAAGGTGAGGGGGCGAGGGGGTGAGGGGGGGGGGGGGGGGCAGCGTGATGAAGGGGCCTAGCTCGTCTTGGGTCGTGGCAGTATGCGGCCGTCCCGGCGGTGAGGATTAACAGCCTGTGTCTTTCCGCCGGGGTGCCAGTGCACATTGTGCCAGCGCCCTGGCATAAAACATCCCAGACGCCATCTCACATCTGGCACCAGGGCTGGCCGGGCTCTGGGGGGGCCCGCAGAGGGGCCGGCGAGGGGGGCCCGCGCTGGGGCCCGCGCTCCTTGGCATCCTCACCCCTCCGTCTCTGGCTGACGCTCGGTTAGTGCCCTTGCCATGTCAAAGCGGGGCTTTCCGGACGAGGTTCTGTTTCTTTTCCCCAGCCCTTTAATATATAACATGTACGATCTGAAGACAGGGTCTTCTGGTTCACTTTCAAGAAGGCCTTTTGAGTTTTGTCTTGGATGTGTGGTTTTCTTGGCATGTGCTGTACAGATGTCTTGTCATGATATTTCTTTCATAAGCTACAGTCGCTACACTTTGACCAGATGTCTTATTTGGGTAATTTGGTAATACTCAATCATTCCCCATGAAGGCTTGTGTTTTATAGAAGGACACTTAGCAGGTTTCATGTGTTGCACTACTGTGTTCACCAGATGTACGTCTGTCAATTCCAGTCCTAAGTAATCAACTGGGGCCGACATCCCTGGAACCCCCAGGGTCTTACCTGTTAACCACTTAGTGACAACAATCTTGCAACCCGGCGCACAAATGGTTGCTTTCTCACTGAGTCATTTGGCTGACGTGTTTTAGGTGCACAGTCTACCTTTGAACAGGTAAGAACATAAGATCATCAACATAAGTCACAACCTAGACCACATGCAGTATATCATATCAGATATCTGACACCAGCATGTTGGATTTGGGTAACCCATAGGGTTGTTTGTTTTGACTTTAGGTTTGGCTCCATGGGGCTCCACTGAGCCTGACAACCTAAATCAAGTCCACCTTGTCGACTTTTGATATTTGGCATATGCATTTGACCCAGGCTAGCTGCTCCACATTCAATCTTTCAACATCCCCCCCCCTCAGAAGTGATGAAACGAACCCGGCCAGTGCTGAGAGGTGAGAAGAGATTGAGAGAAGAGGGATAAGGGGATGAAGGTGCAGAAAGAGGGGCAGGGGGTGGTGGGGGGGGGGTAGTGAAAGCATTGCAGAGGGCCATGATTAGAGCCGGTATGGTGTGTGATGGCGCGGCGGTGGGGTGGGGTGAGTTTCAAATCCTGTTTCGGGGGCGATGAGTCTTCTGTGCGTTCCTATTAGTCCTCCATCCCTCTCTGCCCCCCCCCCCCCCCCCCCCTCTATCTCTCGCTCGTTTGACAGATCTAACCCCCCCACCACACCCACCCCATCGCTGCACAGGGGCCCTCGCCACAGATGGTGTAATTAGCGGGAGGCGCGCCAGAGGGGGGGGGGGGGGAGGGCGGAGAGAGGGGTTGGAAGGGGGGGGGGGGGTTATCTTTGATCAGCACCTTCGCAGCAGATTGTCATCTATGTTAATATGATGATAGCATCAGCCTTCCTAGATGCGTACAGGAGCTCAGCTGCCCCGGGGAGGGAGGGGGAACGCTTGCTACCTCCAATATAACCCAGAATCCTTTGTTTGGCCTGCCACGTGTGCTCGCTGGCGACAGGAAGGCAGAGGAGGGGGGGGGCGCGAGACCCCGGTTGATCTTTGGAGGGTGCTTGCGAGGTGTGTGTCGCGCACTTGGGCACATACCTGCGTGTTTGAAGCACGCGTGTGTGCGCGCGTCTCCGTGTGTCCGTGTTGGCGTGTGCGATTCTTCACGGCCACTGAGTACTTTTGAGAGAGGAACATCTGAGAGCTGAGAAGAGCTGAGAACTGCTCGTGCGCATTCCAAGTCAGGTGCCAAACGACACACAAATAAGGAGACATGCCAATCCAAACCTTTGCATGCGTGTGTGTGTCTGTGTCTCGGAGTGTGTTCAACATTCAGGGAATTAGTGGTGGGAATGGTAGTGGTGGGGCAGGAGGTGGGGGGTGTGTGTGTGTGGGGGTCCTTTGTCACAGATGAGCTCCGTACGCTGCTTTCATCCGAACGAGCCATTAAGTGTAATGGCGTGTAGGTGTAATGGAATGTGCCGGAACATCTGCGTCTGGATCCAGAGAAGGAGGAGAGGAGAGAGAGAGAGAGAGGGAGAGAGAGAGAGAGAGAGAGAGAGAGAGAGAGAGAGAGAGAGAGAGAGAGAGAGAGAGAGAGAGAGAGAGAGAGAGAGGGAGAGAGAGAGAGAGAGAGAGAGAGAGAGAGAGAGAGAGAGAGAGAGTGGATGAACAGAGGGAGAGAGACACAGAGCAAGAGGGGGAACAGAGGACAGAGAGAGAAAACATAAGGGGTCCGACCAAGGCCACAGAACCGAAGAGAAGCGTCGAAAAGGGGGGGGGGGGGGGGGTTGGCAAGCCCGGCGGGCGGGCGGGCGGGAGGGGGGGGGAGAGCAAGCGAGCGAGGGACGGTAATTCAGGGGGAGAGGCGGAGGGTTCGGCGGAGGTAGAGAGAGGACGCCGTGTTAATAGTTTCCCTGGCAGACTGCAGGGAGAACAAAGGAGCCGTGCTCCCCTTCCTGCCTCGCTGCTCTCAGGTGCTCCATCTGCTGCCTTCTCGCGGCGCCCCGCGACCCGTCTCGCACGTCTTTTCCACCCCACCCCACCCCCCCCACCCCCCCTTGTCTTTCTCTCTCTCTCCCCCTCTCTCGTCTCTCTCCCTCCCTCCTTCTCCCCTCGGCCCGTCCCTCCACCCCTCTCCTCCTCCTCTCGTCTGGGCTCCCCCCCCCGCCTCCTCCCGTTCTGCCTCTCTCCCTCCTCTCCATCTATTCTCTCTCTCTCTTTTCATTTCTCTCTATCCACCTTTCCACCCTCTGCTCGTTCTATCTGTCTACATTTTTTCCTCGTTCCCTCTATCTCAACCTCGCTCATTCGTCGCTCAATCTCTCCCTCCTTCTCTCTCTCTCTCCCTCCCTCTCTCCCTCTCTGCTATAACAACAGGGAACAAGGATTGAGTGAACTTTAAGTGCACCACTCTGGAAATACTCGACTGCAAGGTTGAGTTGAACAAAACAGTCGAAGTGTTCCTATTTTCCGCCGTTGAATCAGTGACCCTTGTTTTTTTTAATGCCAACTTCCTATGCAGCCATGTCTGCTCCAATTTACCCGTTTAGTCTGCAGTAAACAAGAGAACAAAGTGAATCCTTGACAAGGATTATATTCACAATGAATCACATGAATCGATGCCCTTTGAGGCACATTCATTCGGATATCGACATGTTTGGATAATTAGACTTCTTACAACCTTGGCTGTCTGTTAAGGGAAGATGATGTTTTATGATCTGACGTAGGTGTGTCGATAAATCCACATTGCCTCTCTATTCTGTTGGTCTCTAATCAGTCCCTTAAACATCTGCCGTGTGCGAGCATACGGTGTATATCTGGGCGTGCTTTCGCTGTGCATGTGTATGAATGCATGTGTGCCATGTTTGACTGTGTTGGTACAATGTCTGATTTGTGTGTTTGTGTGTGTGTGTGTGTGTGTGTGTGACCGCTTGTATCATTTAGACACTGAGGCTCATCCAGAATGGCCCTGCAGAGACTGCTCATAATATGTAATAATGGGATATTTGCTTTCATGCTCTGAGCATTGGGAATGTTTGGACCTCCCATTCAGACACTACAGGAGCCTGGCACGAGCTTCACACAGGTGCAGAGAGAGAGAGAGACAGAGAGAGAGAGAGAGAGAGAGAGAGAGAGAGAGAGAGAGAGAGAGAGAGAGAGAGAGAGAGAGAGAGAGAGAGAGAGAGAGAGAGAGAGAGAGAGAGAGAGTGAGAGAGAGAGGAAAAGAGAGAGAGCGGGAGAGAGAGAGAGAGAGGTACAGATAACGAAGGGGAGAGGGAGAGAGAGAGAGGGGAGGGGGGGCGTTTTAAACATCTGTGTCGATGGCTGTTGCTATCTACCAAAACGAGAGGGAGCGGAGCTTAAAATAGCCGTGCGAGCTGGTGCCTGGCCAAGCATGGAGTCGCTCTCCAATCAACAGAGAGCTTCCAGAGCCTGCTGGTGGCTAGTTCACAGAGAGAGGAAGGGAAAGGACCGTTCCTCAGAGTCTGCCTATGGGAACTTATGGAACTAGATATCTGGGCTTGGCACTCTGGTACTTCCTTGTTTTGTTTTTTTCTGGTCTCACAGCCTCGCACACGTCAATGACAAATCTACTTACATGTATGTGAATTGGACAATCCATGGACGTGTGTGGAAACAACAAGCATGTTTTCACGCTTTTTCTCCCTTTTCCTCCCCCTCCTTCTTGAATTCACACTGTCTCTCTCTCTCTCTCTCCCTGCTCGTGGGTGCCCCTTTTGTGAAAGTCCATATGCTCTGCAGTTGGAATGCTTGTGTGTGTGTGTGTGGGTGTGTATGCGTGTATGAGTTTGAGTGAAAGAGTACAGTAAAACTTCAAGACGTGCATGAAGACAATGTTTTCTTTGCTCAGGGCTACATTGCAATGTACAGTCGGCAAGGTCACGGTCTGCATGAGGAAGTGCTTGTGTGTTGTTGTACTGTGTGTGTGTGTGTGTGTGCGTGTGTGTGTGTGTGAGAGAGAGAGAAAGCAAACAAGGAGAAATATAGAGACACAAAAAGACAGTGCGTGCACAATCATTTGATGTCAGCCTTCGTGTACCGTATGTGTTTACAGTAACAGACGATTCAGTCATTACCCATTGCTTAGTCTGAGCATTCGCACATTCATCTCACAGATACAGATTTTTAAATGAATATTTCTATTTTTAAATCAAAATAAACACTTTTCTCATTACTCATTCTGATAAGCAGTTTAAACAGTGTAACACCTAATCCAAAGTTTGCGGTGAGTGGTTTCCAAACATTCTGAGCAAGACCTTTCTGCAAGTACATCATTAGTCTACTAATTTGTCCTCAGTCTCTTAATTTATTTAGCATTTTGCTCATTTTCTCCAATGCTCTTACTCATTAGCACTTTTTGTGAGTTTTCAAGAGGAAAACAAGAGGAGTTTGTCTGCATATTTTCTCTGACAGGTGACAAGGGACGTGGTGTGAATTCCGGGGCAGCAGAAAACGAAACAACATAGCGGTCTGTAATTGGAGGAACACAGTCGCGCGGGCGGCCAGACACGTCTCCCTAGACAGGTTCGTCCTCCAGGACGTGGCTTCTTGGGATCGTGAAAGAGCTCAGCACACAAGTTAGACAGCTTGCTGTCGTTTGGGACCCGCGCTCAACTCAGCAGTGGAGGGCAGTGGCTCTTTTACCTCTGCCTCGTCATCCTAATTGGCGGCAGCTGGCGCTGGGTCGTGGCCCTGACTTGTGGCCACTTGAGGGCCTCATGGAGGGAGCCTGGTTGGGCCAGTCAGGGGCTCTGGTGTTCCTTGCTTGTGGCGTAAGAGGAGGGTTGCAGGGCATCCGTCTGAAGGTTGCTGGTTTACGCCCCATCTGCAGTTGGCTTTCTCCAGTGTGGGACTAGTGATAAGCTTTTGTTCCACACTCCGTGCCACAGACATGACATTCTTGACTGAGTTGCCAGTGAAGCAACACAAGTTACCAAAACAACTCAGTGTTTTTCTCTAAAATAATAATTTGGGACAATGGCCTAAAATAATTCACCATACACCAACTCAAATGACAGTAACTGCTGTTGGCTACCTTTAAATAAAATCCTCAGTGTAGAACTTGCTGAAATCATGTATTATTGTAAACTATGCATTGACCCATAGGGTTTTCCTCTGCTGTTTTGAACTGTGTACATTTGTATACAGATTTCATAAGAACACAGAGATATTCTGTTCTCTTGTTCATCAGGCTGCTCCCTGTCTTATATAAGCTCTGCTGGAGAGCGTCGTGTTTGAGGTAGATGATCAAAGGAGAGAGCAGTCCCTCAGAGACGGAGCCTGCATACACACACGCACGCACGCACACACGCACGCACGCACACACGCACACACACACTAATCCTCATTCTTCTCCAGCTCTGATATAAGATTGTGACTCAAAGCAGAGGTCCAGGGTCTCCTGTAAAATGGATTAGGGTGAATTTACAAACATGATTATCTGTGTTCTTTTCCCGACCACTGGCCTTTCTGACGCCCCCCCCCCCCCTTTGGGTACTGAGCTGGTGCCAGATTAACCTAGAATCTGAACTGAACTAATAGCACCAGTGAAACAAGTTAAGTAGTATACTCGGTTATACAGTCATGTTCAGGGAATAACGGAGGATGGATAAAAAATGAACACAGGGGCTGCAGACAGTGAGTGAGTGTTTACTGGTGCAGGCTTGCTCTCTCTCTCGCCCCAATCCCTCTCCCCCCCGCATGAAATATGTCCACTCCCTCCCACCATGCATGCTCTTTGTCCCCTTACCAGGGGAATTTACATTTTCATTAGCATGCATGCTTGCATGCTTTCTAATGGCTCTCCAAATAGCCATAGCTCACCCACTTCATGCCTGGCAGACCTCTCCCTACCATTGAAATGGAGGAACTGCGGTGGGTTTGAAAAATCAAGATATATAATATATTCAGGTGCCAGGATACACTGCAGTCTACTTGCTGTTTAAGCATTTCGAACTGTTTGCAAATTAATTACTGTTTGAGCGTTCAGTACAGTTCTTCATTGTGGGATGTATATTTCATGTACAAGATGGGCTCAGCTAAGTGCTACACCGTGTATTTCACCACCCTAGCAGTCACGCTGGAGAACGTTCCTCTAATGTTTACCCACTGTATCCTCCTCCAACCTTCAGCACAAGTCTTTAACCATGCTCCACACACACACACGCACACACACACACACACGCACACACATGCACTCACACTGACCAAAGAGAAATACACATACACTCTGACCACCACAGCATACACGCATGCACACCCACACACAACCCGACACGCAAACACCTACACGCACAATCCTTGCAGGGCCATTAACCTGTCCACTCACACTAGAATCACTTTAATTTACCCACTATTATCAGAATGTGCCTTGGTGCCCTGGGAGGAAGTGGCATGCGTTGCCACGGCCCCAAATAGGCTGCAACAGCCAGGCTGGGAATGAGATCTTGGACCACTTTGAGAGTTGACGTGGGTCTGGCCTATTGAGTGGATAATTGCATAGGTTGAAGAGAAATATGGCTAGCCAGTATGTTAGCAAACAGAACCGCACAAGTGCTAATGAAAGTCTGAAAGACCAGGGAATTTACTTAACGTTAACCCCTCTGGCATTAAAAACAAATTCAATACAAAGAACAGGACAAATTGAGTTACAACAGATTTGGCGAGGCGTTGATTTCATGGGCGTAGTTTTGAATGCAGCCTCTAAATAAAAAGCAATAATAATGAGAGACACTAAAAACCCTTTTTAATTGAATTTGCGTCCAAGGAAAGAGCTTCTGCAAAACAATGGCAATGCATAATTTAGCATATGGGTTCCCATTGAGGAAGCCTTAATGCGCTCTCTGTTCAGCTTTAATTGGAGATAATGGTAACAAAAAAGAGGAAATACAGCACAGGGCTTCGGCAGGAAAGTATACCATTGCACCGCTAATCACAATCCATAATATATTGTACCATTGCCAAGCAGATCAGAGAGAAGAGAGAGAGGTCGAGAGACCGACAGAGGTAGAGCACACCCCCACACACAAAAGACTGGAAGAGTACGAAAGAATGCAGTAAGAAAGATAATATGTTTAAAAACCAAAACACATTTCTTTCCTTTTAGCCATGTGGGATAATGGAAACCACATTTCTCTGTGATGGGACTGTCTGAGAGGGAGAGTGTTTATTTGTCTGCCAAAAAGCGGAAACCTCTCTCTCTTCTTCTTCTTCTCTCTCTCTCTCCCTCTCTCTCCCTCTCTCCTCTCTCTCTCTCTCTCTCTCTCTTCTCTTCTTCTTCTCTCTCTCTCTTTGTCTCTCTCCAGTGTTCGAGGTTGAGTCATAAAGTCTGTTTATCTAGAGGAGAGAAC
The DNA here is from genome assembly GCA_023658055.1 of Thaleichthys pacificus. Lineage (NCBI taxonomy): Eukaryota > Metazoa > Chordata > Actinopteri > Osmeriformes > Osmeridae > Thaleichthys > Thaleichthys pacificus. Next base: position 4,089,529 of record CM042861.1, on the reverse strand, counting down.
TTACTCAACAGTGGACTACAGCTGGTGGCAATTATATCATATATCCTCAGTGTGTCCTTCGTGATCACATGTCCAGGAACATTGCATCACACATGGCTTTTTGTTTGTGTTGGTTTCTAGGAATGTATTTGGAGAATGCAGTGTACTTCCCAGCTGAATAGATCTGTTTAGTGTAACACACACACACACACACAGAAGAAGTAATAAAGGCAAAGTAACGCACACGTTAGCATAAGCACATACACACACACTGACACACATAATAGTGTTTTGCTCAATACAGTGTGAATTTCAGTGGATGTTTTCCATCAGGTAAGCTCTGAGAGAGCTGAAAAAGAAATCATTTCAGAAAAGTATTAAAGATGGTTTCTGTCTGGCTCATTGGTTTTTGTCGGGTTATTCCAACAGATGGTTTCCTTTCTCTAAAACAGCCCTTGGACGTCATCTTGGGAAAACATCTTGTTTCATTTTGGCCCTCTGTTGTTGACTTGGACCCCCCCCCATCCCCACCACTCCCCCCCCTCCGCCCGCCCCCCTCTGCTCTCTCTCTCTCTCTCTCTCTCTCCACTCCTCCCTCCTCTCCTCCGCTCGCTCTACCCCCCTTAATTCTCTCCCCTCCCCTCTCTTCACCTCTCCTCCTGTCAACCCACCCACCAAGGGAAAATGCAAATAGAGTCTCGGTGGTCTCCAGTCAAGGTGTGTGTCTGTGTGCGTGTGTGCGTGTGTCTGCCTCTCCCTGTGTGCATGCACCCACGCTTGTTAAAACACACACACATCATCTGTCTTACATGGCTCCCTTTGTGTAATTGCACCCCCATTAGTTTCTGCCCATTGAGTCTGACAGATATGAATTGGATCTTGCCATGCAACCCTGCTGATTAATGGCACCCAGAATTGGTATCTAATTGTGGGGGACGAGGAGAAGAGGGAAGGAAGAAAGAGATGGACGGATGTTCGCGCACACACACACACACACACTGTCACACACACACACACACACTGTCACACACACACACTGTCACACACACGTCCGTGCACCTGTGTTTACGGGGGTCAGGAGGAGGCTTGTCTCCACGCGTCCCGTCTCCTAGGAGCGGCTGACGAGCGCTTGACACCGAGGCGTGGCTGTCCCGCTGTCCGCCAATGGGATCGCTCCACAGGACCTAACCTGCTACTCTGCCCACCAATGAGGAGGGCTCCCATGGTGGCACAATGAGCTCCAGCTGTGAGGGGAGAGGGCAAGCATTAATAATGTGTGATTTAGCTCACATCTGGCTCAATATGTGAGTGTGTGTGTGTGTGTGTGTGTGTGGCTGTGTGAGAGAGTGAGAGAGAGAGAGAGGGGAGAGAGAGGGGGGGGGGAGAGAGGAAGAGAGGGACAGAGAAAGATAGCGAGATAGAGATGGAGAGAGAGAGAGAGAGAGAGAGAGAGGGAGGAGGGTTTCTATTAGTGCACGGCGGCACACACCGATAATTAACCTGGTGATGCTCACAGCTGCTATTCTCCACTTCCTCACAGCAGCGCTGGGTGTGGGTGGCGTCCATGCCGCTCTATCAATCTAACGCTAATTGTCGCCATCCGCCTGACCCTGTATCTCTTACCTCCCTCTGTCAGTCTTGTCTGTCTGTATCTGTGTGTCTGTGTATGTCAGTCATTGATTGGTTGGTAGTTGGTTGTCCAAGCCTACATATGTTACTCAACCTTCCTTTCAGTTCCTACTAACACATAGAAGTGTCTTCAACCTAGAATCCCATCGCAATGTGGGTGTTTCCATCTCTCCAATGTATCTCTCTCTCCCTCCCTCTCTCCCTCTCTCCCTCTCCCTCCCTCTCTCCCTCTCTCCCTCTCTCCTCCCTCTCTCTCTCTCTCTCTCTCTCCCTCTCTCTCCTCTATCCCTCTCTCTCTCTCTCTCTCTTTCTCTCTCTGACCCTCTCTCCCTCTCTCTCTCTCCCTCTCTCTCTCTCTCCTCTCTCTCTCCTCTCTCTCTCTCTCTCTCTCCCTCTATCTCTCTCTCTCGCCCATAACTCTCAGGCGTTCCTGGCAGGGTCGGTCATCTCTGTCGCCGATCCGGGTGATCGACGGCCCTCCGCTCCATCTGCGGCACGCAAGCAGCCGGCCAGGATCGCTCCTGTCATCAATAATCCCACGTCCACAAGCCCTCCAGGCCGCGGAGGCAGCGCCGAGACACCGAGGGCCTCAGAGCAGACCGCCATTTATATGAGGCAGGGCTGGCAGCGGTCTTTCTTGACAGCACCTTACAAGGGAATACGTGGACTATGAGAGGGGAGTGAAGGAAGGATGGGAAAAAAATAAACACATAGAAACGAAACGACAACAAAAAAGGAAACTGGCTGTTTTGTGTCACGCGTGGCGGCGATTTGTTCTGTTTTGGCATTTCCCCCGTGCCGACGGAGGTCACGCTGCCGTTGAATTAGCATGGGGATGACGGGGACTTTGTCAAAGTCGTGGGAATGATATGTAGGTGAGAGAGATTGAGCAATAGAAAGAAAGAAAGAGAGAGAGAGAGAGAGAGAGAGAGAGAGAGAGAGAGAGAGAGAGAGAGAGAGAAAGACTGATGGAGACATGAGGGAAAGAGAACGCATGAGAAAAACCATTACGCCCCACTATGGTTTTGAGTAAATGGCCACGGAGCTCACAAAATCATAAAACATGGGAGAAAATGCCCATAGGACTTTGTTCTCTCATCTCACACATAATATGCATCTCCCACCAGTAGCACGACTTTACAGCGTGCATACTGGGAGCCAAGATAGTGATATATGTCGAGAGCAAGATGACAACATGGCATCGTCTACGATACATATACTGTAGTTGAAGCTATGGAATGTGATTGAAGAGATGAATGTCTATGTAGCCTACAGGGGGTGTACACGCAAGTATGGAGGGTCTGTGTGTACGGTGTGTGTGTGCGGTGTGTGTGCGTGTGTGTGTGTTCCAACTGTGTTTGCTTACAGTTCCTTGTTACCCGTTTGGATTGGCAGCTGGCAAGAAACGGCTGGGGGTGGAGACGTTTGATGGAGCCCACCCCGCACCCCCCTCACACCCTTCAAGTCAACCCCCCCCCCCCCTGACCCTCCCTCGCCCCACTGGAGCTGAGGTTTTAAACAGCTGGAAGGGGGGTCTCTAAGGGGGGGGGGGGGGCGTAGAAAGGGACACATTTATTTATCTCCACTCTATCTCTCTCTCTCCCTCCCTCACTGCGTTGCTGCCACCGCTACACCATAAATCCATCAGACAACATTTCAGCCAAGTCCCAGCAGTGTTAATATACAGTGCTGCTCCTTCATATTTTATGAACCGGCCAGCATGGTCCTCCCTGCATGGCAGTGGAGGCCAGGGAGGCAGTGGGTGGAGGAGGTGGGTGGAGGAGGTGGGTGGAGGAGGTGGGTGGAGGAGGTGGGTGGGTGGAGGTGGGTGGAGGAGGTGGGTGGAGGAGGTGGGTGGAGGTGGGTGGGTGGGTGGGTGAAGGAGGTGGGTGGGTGGGTGGGTGAAGGAGGTGGGTGGGTGGGTGGGTGGAGGAGGTGGGTGGGTGGAGGAGGTGGGTGGAGGAGGTAGGTGGAGGAGGTGGGTGGGTGGAGGAGGTGGGTGGAGGAGGTGGGTGGGTGGAGGAGGTGGGTGGAGGTGGGGTGGGTGGGTGGGTGAAGGAGGTGGGTGGGTGGGTGAAGGAGGTGGGTGGGTGGGTGAAGGAGGTGGGTGGGTGGGTGCTTGGGTGAAGGAGGTGGGTGGAGGAGGTGGGTGGGTGGATGTGTAGGGGGTGGACAAGAGTGAAAGGTGAATGCAGACACATGGGCTGGCATGATGGCATAATGGGCAGGGTGCGTCAGGAGGGGGTGAAGCAGAGAGGATGCTGGGACGTGGGTGGGCAGCGTGAGAGAGTGGCCCCCCACACACGGGTGATGTGTCCATACGTTCACATTTCACTTGCATGGTGGTTCTTTTCGAAAATAGTGGTATACAGCCTCTCAAAATACGAATAACTGCTACTAACAATAACATTAACACATTGTTATCACTTATCACTATCACTTATCACTGTCACTTAAAAACAAACCTGAAATTGTACAGGGGGGTCTTCTACTGGTCTAACCATGGGATGGTTAAAGTAGGTAATGTTTTTAACAGTTAATCATTTCCAGGTTTCTGATCATGTGACTTTCAGGTAAAACACATTTTCTACCTACCCTAACCCTAACTACTGCAATTAGAAGTGATTCTGTGTGTGTGTGTGTGTGTGTGTGTGTGTGTGTGTGTGTGTGTGTGTGTGTGTGTGTGTGTGTGTGTGTGTGTGTGTGTGAGGGCAAAATGTGTTCATGTGTATAGAGCGTGTGCGTGTGTCTGTGTATAGAGCGTGTGCGTGTGTCTGTGTATAGAGCGTGTGCGTGTGTCTGTGTACAGACTTGAAGCCTCCCCATGTGGAAAACATTGCTGTCCGGATCTCTCTTTCCATTTGCCCATGACAGCTTGCAACCATTAAAGGGAATTTGTCAAAACGAATATGAAATACAATCAATTGAAACGTTAACACATGGCTGGTGGAGACCTTATCAAGAGGTGAGCATCCGTGGCTGACACAAACTCACACACCAAGCCTCAGGAAACACGGACCATGTGAGCCAAACCATGTTCAGTGCTGTGATTCTCTCCCAACATTTCTACTTTGTCAGGAGAGAGCGTTTTTTATTATAAGTGTTCCAATGATTATATCCACACATTTTCAATCATTTCTAAAAATGTAAACAACAAAGCAGATCGACTGAAGCTACGAGGTCCTGATTCCTGCTGTGTTGATTGATGTTTCCCTTTCCATGATAGATGTGTAGTGCAGACCTTTCTCTTCTTTTAGGATGGAAGAAATATCACGTCCCTGGCTGTGCCACTTTTTCCTTGTGTTTTCCTCCCTCCCGTTCCCTGTGTGTGCGTGGGTGTGTGCATGGGCGGAGTCTCCCGGGAACAGACAACCATTCGCACCTGTGGCAGATCAGCAACCAACAACCTATTTAGACCCTGCTCACCATCCAGGCTCTGGCAGATAGTTACATCAGCCACATGGTGAACTACGAGGCCGCTCAGTCTCTGAGTATTGACATATTCGTATCCATTTTTTGGATTCATATGATACATTCATGTGATTTTCAGTTCCCGGTCAAGACTCCAGTGTTCTTCAGTCAGCTACTTGCCCTGCTCACACTTGAAGAGCTGCAGCCCAGAGCTTCACATACTCTTTCCTGGAAATGAAATACTCACCTTTGAACCTTCGTCGTGCGTTTTAGGGTCCGAACTTTGTTGCACCGTAACAAGAAAGCCAGAAAAATAACTAACTCTAGTGTTGTGTATTTGTTGAATTGTCCTGAGTGTTTTGTGTAATTGCAAAGTCCTACAGAAGACACATATAGCGTCATTGGGCCCTTAAGCTCGAATAAGGTCAATATTTATTTTTGAATTCATTATAATCGTTCTTTAAACAAATTGTACCAACAGGTAAGCACCACGGAATGCTGTCGTTTAAACTCTGCAGTCATGTCAACAGGGACCAGGATGCACTGGGGAGGTGATGGACCGGGAGCCCGGGGGAGAGGGGGAGCCAGGGGAGCCAGGGGAGAGGGGGAGAGGAGGGAGGGAGGCGCCGTGGAGACTTCAAACCCAGACACACTTTGATAGTTACTCTGAACAAATCCCTAGTCTTTCTCTCTTCCTACTCTCGCTTTTTTTCCTCTTTCTTTCTCATTTGAGCTCTGCCGAGAGAGCCCTGGATGTCTAAGGGTGAATATACACACTGCGTGATCAAAGGGAACAGAGAGAGGAGGAACGTGAATGCCCTTCACATTTTTTCTTTCTTCCTTTCATTCAAAACAATGTTGAGGTTTATCGACAGGAGACCAACTTTTCTTGCTAACTGTCAAGGTTAACATTTCATCGGTTCCAAGGGTGCACATCTGAAGAGATTTTGAATAAGGAGTGCCAAATAATACTTTGACTGAATATTTCATTTATATTGTTGAAATGCTTTACAATACCCTAGACAGTGGAGTGTGCCGAATGCCTTTAGAAGCTTTATGAAATGTGGGTGTGAGATTCTCGCTACATCGTCATAGGCTAATAAGAAATATGCTTCAGTCTGTGTACAGTATATTGGATCAGGGTTAGCAATATGTAGCTTAGTGTAAATGTCATCTTAGCCTAAAGAATACATTTTTTGGCTGACCCCCATGGTGGAATATGAAGCAAACAAGATCATACGATTCTCCCACTTATACAATTTTCGGGTTAGGTCAGCGTGTGTGAGCACACTGCGTGCATGTGTGTGTGTGTGTGGATGCACACGCCCGTGTGTGTGTGTGTGTGGATGCACACGCCCGTGTGTGTGTGTGTGTGTGGATACACACGCCTGTGTGTGTGTGTGTGTGTGTGTGTGGATACACACGCCTGTGTGTGTGTGTGTGTGGTGTGTGTGTGTGGATGCATGCCTGTGTGTGTCCAGGGTGGGAGTCCCACGGTGAGGTTGCTCTCCTCCGACATCTGGTTTGGGTGAGAGGGCTAAGTGGGGCTGGGAGCTCCCCTCTCCTCGGCCAGACCTGGGCCCCAGGACGGGCTCGCTTGACTCCTTTAAATCACACCGGTTGAAAACCTGTCATGTCCTGGCGGAGCGATACGGTGGACTGTGGGTGTGGCCCAGGACGGGGGGGTTTCCCAACAGGAGGGGGAAGGAGGTAGGAGGAAGCGAGGGCACAACGGGAGAGGACGCCACCTCTTTAAGGCGGATTGTTTGGAGGTTAGGCCACTTGGTAATATACCTCTCAATTTGCTTTTTTCTGTTTCTCTCTCTCTCCATCTCTCTTGCTCACACACACACACACACTCTCCTCCTGCTCAAACGGTCACATGTTTAGCAGTGGCGAGGGTGAAATGTGAGCTCCAGATGTCGAGTCTTGAGTGCAGCTGTGCTCGCTTAGAGGCCAAAACGCACTAATCTGCTCTGCGCTCTGTCTTTTGCAGACACTCGCACACATTCACACACTCACTCGCACGCACACGCACGCACACAAACGCATACACACATTGAAGCAGACACACGGTCACACACAGGATACTCTCCCGCACAACGAGGGAAGCTAATACACACACACTGTAATGCAAATAACTTGGTGCACACACAGTACACCCACTCGCAGACAGAACACACACAAACAATTCACAGGGCAATACTGCAGAGCTGTACAGAGAGAATTCCGCCCATGCTACTCTCACCCCAGACAGCCCCTGACACAATTTAAACGACTGTTCCAGGAATCCCGGCAACGAAAGAGAGATAAAAAAGAAAAAAAAAGAATTGAAAACCTTGGTGAGGCTCTTTATTTACTTAACGGACGATAACCTCTTACTACTACTCCCCGGTGGAGAGTAAAAACACACTCCTGCCCCCCCCCACCACCTACCCACTGCCTCCCAGCCGCACAGCAACCAGCCTAATGGTTTTAAATGGCTTCAAATATTAATGCCCGTCCGTTCGATGCTACGGACGCCCCCGGCCCCATTATCACTGAACCAGCCCGCTGAAGGAGAAGCCTCGGGTTCGGCCTTGGCCGAGGACTCGATGCTAATGAAATGAAGGAGAAGCGGCAGCCTCGGCTCGCCGAGCCGTGCGGCCGCTTCGTGTGTAATGAGTACGTCGCCCCGCTAGCAGACACAGAAATCCAATTCCTCATTAGGGTCTGCGAATGGGAATCGATAAAAACCAAAAAGGTGTTTTTGTTTCGTTTCTTTTATTTGATTTCTTTTCTTTGTTAGGGAGGTGGAGTGTGGAAGGTGTGGAGAGTGGAGAGGTTGATAAGGGGAATAGGTGTACTGTGAGTCTAATGTCTGTCAATCTATCTACCTATCTATCAATCTATCTACCAAACTATCAATCTATCTACCCATCTATTTATCTATCTATCTGACAAACACGCATTTTCAATGTCGTTGCAAGGCTGTTTTATCATCGCAAGTAGTTCTCTCAGCGAGTCAAGGAGAAATGAATCAAACCCTCTGGGGTGTTTGATACAGACAGATTCCCCATGCTCACTTTGATTCTGAACACATCAAAGAGCAGTAGGTGACACATCAGGCTGACAGGCACTGATCCGGGCCTGCCCTGCCCACTCCCTGCGTGCTACGCGTGTGCTCTTGTGTGTGTGTGTGTGTGTGTGTACACATGCATGTGTGTCTGTCGGCGCATGCACATGTTTGTCGATGTCAGCCGAGGGGACTTTGAAATGTTCTAAAGAGAAATAACTGACATCAGGGGTCCACACACGCACACACGCACACACACACTTGGCTCTGGTATTCATGAGTGTGTCCCGTGGGTCCCCCCAGTCATTATTCTTCTCGCTGTCCTCACAGCCAATGATTATTGATTGGGGCAGGTTAACCGTGAAGAGGGCACCTTATGGTGACAGCCTGAAAGCTGGTGTGTGTGTCTCTGTGTGTGTGTGTGTGAGAGAGAGAAAGAGAGTGTGTGCTGGTCTATGTATGCACATCCATCCATCACAGCGTTTGTGTGTGTCTGCGTGCATACGCATCTACCCATCCGTTTGCATTAGGATATGAGTGTGTGTGTGTCAGCGTGTGTGTGTGTGGCCATCTCCATCCATCAGCGGGCGTGTGTGTGTGTCCTCCGTGGTGAGCTGGTGGCAGCTGTCAGCTGGGGTCTCCCCAGGATGAGCCGGCCCCTCACAAGTACCGCCCATCTGAGCCTTCTGACCTGCTGACCCCTGGGGGCTGGGGGGGGGCCGGGGGGCCCGGGGGACCAATAGCATGTTCCTGATTTACTGAGGGGAGGTTACACGCTACTTATGTTTAATAAGCAGAGCACAGACAGGGGCCTCCCAGTTAGGACTTAGGGGATAAGTAGCCCCCTTATCTCTCTTTGGTTGATTGAAGTTGGAGAAGGGCCACACACACACATGGGAATACATACAATGTTTTTGATGTATTCAGTGCTGTAGATTGTAAAACACCCCACTAATGAGTAGCCTTTTTATGGATGAATGCCACCATACATTGTGAATACTATTCGTGCAATAAGTTACATCATTACATTTCTCAGTCTCGCGTTTGGAGGTTGATATTTTGGTAAGCGTTTTTTTGCATGCCTATTTTGATTGATGGTTTACAAGAATAAACAGACTTTTTTGTGTTGGTTTCGAGTGGCCTTCTATTATTTTCAAGTGTGTTTTCTCGTTGCATTCAAAGAGGAAAAACTGGAACTATTTTGTAGTCAGGAGGCGTCATTGACGGTAGCGTTAAAACCTTGGCAGACTCGGGCTTCCTCAATAATTCAGGGAGAGGAGAGCACGGGAAGAACAAAGAGAGAGAAAGTGAGACTGCTGAAGGAAGGAGAGCGGTGAAGAGGAGATAAAGGGAGAGTGAGACAACAGGGAAGAGAGAGAGACAGAGAGACAGGGAGGGAGAGACAGATAGAGAGAGAGAGACAGGGAGAGAGAGAGAGAGACAGATAGAGACAGATAGATAGAGAGACAGGGAGGGAGGGAGAGAGAGACAGGGAGGGAGGGAGAGAGAGAGAGACAGATAGAGAGAGAGAGACAGGGAGGGAGAGAGAGAGAGAGAGAGAGAGAGAGAGAGAGAGAGAGAGAGAGAGAGAGAGAAGACAGAACGGGATGTTGCAGAGGAAAACAACAGCTTGTGTCAAACAAAAAGTGGAGACTAGACCTTCACCACAGAACCAGGTAAATCATTACATACAAGCAACACATACTCAGCGGGAGAACTGTTTCCAAACACCTTCTCATGGTCTGGCTCCATCCCCTTCATAAAAACTCCCTGTTCCCCTACCATGTAGGTCAGATGTAATCACAATAATTTAATTTCCTCTTCATCTGCTCAAATCGAGATATGTTTAAATCCCGTTTGTAGTAAGCACAGACTGAGAGAGCTACTGCCAAGTAGCAGAACACTATAATATTACAGATAAGGAGAAGAGTGTAATATGCTTGCCGCTTCTATCAGATATAATGGAAAAAGCCTTGCGTTTGTCACTTCCAATCGTGGAAAGGAGTACATGTTGCAGAATTGATAACAGCTTCTCGTGCATCGAGCAAATCAACGGAATGAAATGGGAAACAAATCAATTCCGTTGATTTGTGGGGAAATATGTCGGAATTCCTTTGGAGGATGAATGTGCGCTGTTAGAGAAATCTATAGAGACAGTAACGAGGTGCTCACACACAGAGATACCGTATCTCACGCAAACACACATCCAGACTCAGGAAAAGATAAATCATATTTCTCTTGGGCATTGCCATTCAGGCTATTTCTCGTTTTCTCTCTCTCTCTATCTCTCTCTCTCTCTCTGAGTGGGGCACACTTATCACGTTTTCCAATTAAGAGACAGAGGCAACTTATCTTCCTGTCTTTTACCGTGTGGAATAAAGATCCACGTGAAGATCATATCCACACAGATTCTGGAGTGAATTAGGCATGGTTCTGCAAGTGTGTGTTTCAAAAGTACTGTAAATAGCACAAAGCATTGTGGGAGTTCTTCTCCACCGTTACCATGGCAGGCAGGTAGCGTGTGACTCCACGCACTGACTAGCTGTGTCCAAAACATGTCACATGTTTATGGATAGCTCCGACATGACAGATGCAAATTGATGTGTAACGTATGAACCTGTGAATGTAAGGGGATCTCGGAGCATGGTGTGGTGGACAGCACGTGTGTACGGAACGCGTCGAAGATCGTTTTAAAGTTGATCCGTTTCGTTTTTCACGAGTTTCAGTTTCACACACTGGAATGACAAGCGAGATGTTGTACACCGCCGATAAAAGTGGAAGTGAGAAACGCAGGGTCGTTCATCCCATAGGAGACTTGAGTGTGGTTGCTGGTGTAACGGAGTGAGGACCGTGAAACTCGCTCCTCAGGTATGTAAGAGGCCACGCGCGTCGAAGAAGAGCTAGCTTTTCTTTGGCGTAGTTGGTAGTGGTCGCGCTTGGCAAGTCGAAGGCCGAGCGTTCGAATCCCGTGAGTGGCGAACTACCTTGTCAGACGGAGCGTGGCTAGGGCTCTTACAGACCCGTCACACTGGACTCGGCCATGCGAGTGTCGATGGGTGTAACAGGCACCTTGAGTGTGTGAAGTGCGGTGGTGGTCAGAGGAGGCCGGGAGCCCCGTGTCTCACTTCTCCATCACTTCCCTCCGTCTGGCTTCACGGACCTTTAATGATCCTGCGTCTCGTCGCGTTAGTGCCGCCACCACGCTCCCCTCGTCTCTCTGTCTCTGCACCGGGTTTTTTTAATTCTCTGTCCAGCTCATTTGCGACCCTGACCTCTCAGACACGGTATGCACACAAATGTGATTGATGCCGACAAAATGTATTTGCAAATGTTCAGTAGACACATAAGCCGCATTTGTGTTTTGTTTTTGTTTTTTTACATGATTTATGTAGACCACACTTTGTTGATTTACGCTGGTAAAATCTCCTTTCTCCTTGCTATGTTTCATCCCAGCCTTTATACACGCCTAAAGAAAAAAGAAAAAATGTTCTGCTACCTCCAGAATAAAAAGAGAGCTTTTGAGGGCATTGGATTGGTATAATTATGCGAGTTTCAAATGCAGATTTAAATGTGCTTATTAATTCTATTCTGCTCATTTCAAATGATTGACTGCACTTAATTAAATCAGATTGATTAGACCTTTCGCAGACTTCCCCCACAACCACATAATTATGACAAATAGAGCCACTTGACACCCAAATCCAAGACTTTGGCTTCCTATCACTACCATTAAAGGTGCAGTAGTACAGTAAATGCTTATCTGTGAATATATTAACTGTGCCAAAGAGAATGACTAACCATTTACTGTGAGAATCTGCATGAAGACAATCTGTTCACTGGCTACATTATCTGCAAGTATCAGCAGACCCTTTTAATGTAATTTGCCTCACAAGCCATTACTATGTCTCTCACTGTATTGACTGGTCTAGCTACCACATCTCTATTAGACCATACAGAAGATTCTTTAATTAACGCAAACATTATCGTGCAATAACACTAACAAACAACTGAATCAAAGCAGATAGTGTCCTAGCGTTACAATGCTGTATGTGAAGGGTGAGAGGTTTTGCAATGAAAGCCACATGGTAAGGAAGGTAGGAGAAGAAAGTACTGATTTTATTGTCATTTCATCTATTGAAGTGAGGCAGTTGTATATTCATTCTCCTTTTCTCCACGTAATTCTGATTGCTTGTCCTATATTGACGGTGAATGAATGGAAGCAGCCGAGCCTTGCATCCTCACGTGTTCTTTAGGATGTTGCTTGTGTGCTCAAGGTCAGTAGTACAGTCGAGAAGAGAGGCTCGAAAGCAGCTCTGATGTGTCAGGATTACCGAAGGCTTTTTGGCGTTGAGATTTGATGTCAAAGCTCGTTTAACATTCACCTCCATGTGCACACACAGGCATGTAACATAAAAAACAGGAACACAGCTTGAACACCCATCATTCTAAAAACAGAGGGGGAAAAAAAAAATACACAGATGCAAAAAACAACCCCCCCGAACCCCCCCCCTCCCCCTCCCCCTCTGCCAAAAAATGTAATATTAAAAAAGCAAGCCCCAGGAGTTTGGCGAGTTAAGGGTTGAAAGGGTTATCGGTCCTCAAGTGTTTTTCTAAGCTTTGATTGCAATTTGGAAGGAGAATTATCTCGCCAGGGTGTGTGTGGGTGGGAGGGGTAGAGTCCCACTGAGACCTGCCTTTCATTACACACAGCTTTTTCCCTTTTGTCTAACTCTGAATTGTTGTTCCCTGATAGCTGGTTGCTGCAGAGCTGCGACGTATACTGGAGCTGTCAACCTGCCAGTCCGATGCTCCTTTTCAGTCCTTTGAAACAGACATAGACAAATACAGACACTCACACACACGTTCACACACACACACACACACATAGAAAGACAACTAGAGACTGGAAAAGTACACACGCCTACACACATCCACACACATCCGTCCACCCATCCACTCACACACACAAATTGGCTTGTCGTTCTCGCCCTGACCTGTGGCACAGCCTAAATGTCCTCTCTCTCTCTCTCTCTCTCTCTCTCTCTCTGTCTCTCTCTAACACACACACACTCTCTCTCTCTTTTTCGTTCACTTGTCTTTCTCTCTCTAGCTCTTTCTCACCTCCCTTCATTGATTTGGCAATCATCACATAATCTATGGCAGGAATGACTCTTTCAAAAGTGGTATGGGCACTCTAGCGAGGACCTTCCTCTTAATTACCTACAGTACAGCAGTATTAGCATAAAGCACTTTCACACTTTGCCCCGCGTCTCCGCTAATTACGTGTGGCGCAAACGCGGTGACATGTTCTCTCCAACGCAACTGCACTTTCCAGGAAAACCAAACATGCACGCCTGACAGCTGAAGTTAGCCCCTCAGCCCTCAGTCCTCAGTTCTCAGTTAGCCCTTTAAACTCAGAAACATGTTGTTTTGTCAAGGGAAATTGTATCTTAACCCTTGTGTTATCTTCGGGTCATTCTGACCCATCAGTCATTGTGACCCACCGTCGTATTGCGACAAATTTACCGCATACAAAAACCAAGTGAAGCATTTTCTTTTAACCGTTGGGCTGTCTCAGACCCCCCACATTGCAAAGGTTAAAAGAAAATAATTTGTTTTTGTATTGGGTAAAATTGGGTAAACACAACGATGGTTCGTTATGAACCTTTGGGTCATGTAACCCGAAGGCAGCACAAGGGTTAATGTAAATTGTCCCTTGAGTTGGTTGGACTTCAGCTACTTTGGGGTGATGCTCAAATCTCGACCCAGATTTGAATCTATGGATTTGTCTTAATAAGTATGGGCTGAAGGGGTATTTAAGCCTTCTCCGTCATGGGAGGTCTCTGTTTAGAAGGAAAGCGAACTCAAGGGGAGAGAATTTTTCAGCACTTACAATTAATGTATTGATAGCCTAGCTTGTAATTGATGCACAAATCAAACAGAAGCACCCGCACATTTTCTCACTTTTACATATATCCTAATTCTAACACATATTGAAATTCCATGCACATTCGACAGCCCTCACACTCTCTCACACACACACACACACACACATACAATAGCAGCTACCACTCCAGATGTCACCAAGGTCCAGGTCTTCATAATGTCACTCCCCCACGCTGCCACGGCGACTGTGGGCCTATCGCAGTGGGATCTCGAGTGCTGCTCTCCAGGGTCCTTTAGTAAACACCCCTTATTGACGGGTCTGCAATGAAAGAAATGACATGTGAATGACCCCTCTCCCACACGCACACACACCACAGCTCCCCCACAAATACACATACTGTACAACCACATCACACACACACACCCAACACACACACATACAAACACACCTTTTCCTGCCCTCCATGTCCTGGAGTTGGCTGCTGAACTAACAGGGGGTCTCTCTGTAATAAGGCGCTCAGCTTTCTCCCTCTGTCAGATAAAAAAACAACAACATAATAACCTGACGTGTGACACATGTAGCAGAGTTCCTTTTTTCTCTCATTTCAATGCTAAAATGTCCTAAATGCATTTCTCTGTGCAGACTGCGAAACAACATGCATTCATGAGGTGAATTTAAGACATATTTTCAGATTTCCCCCCTCTCTCTCTTCCACCCCCCGTGCTCTCTCTCTCTCTCTCTCTCTCTCTCTCTCTCTCTCTCTCTCTCTCTCTCTCTCTCTCTCTCTCTCTCTCTCTCTGCCCTCCTCCCAGCACCTCATTTCACCCAGTCCCCCACCACAGCCAATGGGGTGAGACAGTGGAACGTTCCGGATGGATGTCAGAGAGATGAAGCATTGTCGCAGCGTGTCTGAGGAGTCTGTCTGGGTAGGGGTTGTTACAACAGAGATTAACTTGTTGGTGAAAAAGCTCTGTCTGCCTTTTTTTATACTGTCAGGTTTCAGAATACTACATCATAATATTGCCTGTTTGTAGTCACATATACACTAGGGGGCTCCTGAAGTCATACATAACACAATGCAGTACACAGACAGTTACAAGACTTGATTAATCATGCTAAACCAATTGCAAATCAATCGTATTTTTAATTGGCAAATGAATCGTGTTCAGCGGTCTACAAATGGTACATCCAACATTTTGTTTATAGAGAGAGGAATTGGTGTTTTGTTCTACTTCACGTTACTATAGTTACCGGTGGAACAGTCAAATCCATCCCTGTGTTCCAGGACCAGGAGGCTCCACAGAATGTATCCAAGGTCACAGACAATGCTTCTTTTGTGATCTATGGTAATAATTCCCTTCCCATCCGGCTGCTCTTTGATGGTCATTTCAATGTGTGGGTGATGGCACAAGTGAGAGGAGGAACATTGTCTGAGAAGTAGCTCTTGTTTGTGTGTTTGTATCGGGTGCACAGCAGGCAATTAGGCCCATGAGAATCCACCGCCCAAAATGCACACACACACACACACACGCACGCACAGAATGGAGAGTGTATGTCCGAGAGCGAGTTGGTGTGTGTCTGCATGTGTGTGTGTGCGTGCCTGTGTGTGCATGGAAGTGTGTGGGGCTGTGTGAGAGATAATGTGTGTGTGTGTGAGCGCGCTCATTTGGGACTTCCAGGAGGGCCTCCATGGTGCCCTTTGTGTGTTGTCACCCTCAGTGGAGTAGAGTGACCAGACATTACTCATTAAAACCTATATAACGGATCATTCCCTGCTAATTGCTTCCAGTGACAAGCTCTTCTACAGAGCACTGTCTGCAGCACAGCTAATGATCTGTGTGTGTGTGTGTGTGAGTGTAGCTGGAGTGATTGCAGAAAAAAGGAGGACTAGGACTAGGTGGTGTGTGTCTCTGTGTGTGTGTGGGTGTGTGTCTTTGTGTACATGTGGTGATTTTGTGTGTGTTTGAGTGAGACATAAGTAAGAGTGAGCATGTAACAGCTCATTTAGACAGGATTGCGTCTTTTCTAAACTGACACAGATTTAATATTGATATATGAACTAGCATTGAGGTTACCTATGTATACACACATATACACATACATACCCTCAGTTTATTCCATACATAAAACAAATAGTTAGCAACTCTTTACTTCCCAACCATTTCCCCACAAGATTAATCTTAAATATATACTCTCATAGCAAACCCAAACAACAAAATATCTGGCCAAGGAAACTCTCCTGGTAGAGATAGATAGAGACTCCAGTACGAGTTGATGAACTGTTTTCAAGGTTGGATCACCATTGGTATGCAGGTGAGGGGAGGAGGAGGAAGAGGAGGAGGAGGAAGAGGAGGAGCAGCCTGGTGTGTCGTTTTCTCATCTAACCGCTCCCCTCCACCCACCTCAGCCCCAGCCACCCACCACATGGTAATTTCGCTCGCTCTCTTTTCCCTCTCTCTCTCTTCTACTCGCTCCTCCATTCTTTCAGCCTCCACCTGTTCCATGGTCCATTGGACGGCTGTGAATCCTATCAAGGGACTTTGCAACCCGCCTCCTCTCTGTCTCTCTCTCTCTCTCTCTCTCTCTCTCTCTCGCAAACACACACAAACACGGCTGCATAGACACGCACACTCTTTCACTCACACACCACTTTCTCTCTTTCTCTTTTTTCGCTCACATCCAAACACGCACACACTCTCCGTGCCCATCTATTCCCTGTCACACACACACAAACACAGAGACACACACGCGCTTGCACGCACGCACACGCAAACACCCACGCACACTCTCCTCATCCATTAATTCCCTGTCACACACACACACGCAAACACAGACATACACACACGCTCGCGCCCCCACACACACACCTCCACACGCTCTCCTCACCCATCTATTCCCTATCACGTACGCACACACGCACACACACAGACACAGCAGTCCACGGCCTCCAGTGTAGCTGGCTCCAGTCTATCAGAGAGGCAGTCAAGCCAGACGTCCCGGGGTGTGTTGGAGCGGCAGGCAGCAGAGCCCGACGTCGGGGCCCCAGCTGCACGGCCCGCTGCCGCGTTACCCACATGACGGATGGCTTCATATCAGGTGTTCAAACCCCGGCGGCCGGCCCATCTGTCTGACGATCCGGAGAGGGAGGGAAGTGGAGTCCGGCGGGTTCCCCGGGATTGATAAACGGCGTGGAACGGCGGCGTTGCCTGAACCCCCCCCCCCCCACAGCCCCCCCCCATCCCCCGCCCCCCTCCTCCTACTTTCCGCCTCCTCTTCGCGTCGTTTTCCTCGCGTCCTCTCGTCTCGTCGTTCTTCTCCTTTTTTCTTTCTTCGGCGACCTCTACCTCTCTCTCGCTCTCTTCTTCTCTGGTTTTCTCCCTTGCTTCTCTCCCGTTCCCCTGAGCTCTCTTTCCTTCTGTGTTTTTGCGATTATTGCTGTTACTGAGACTCCCATACTGTACTGAACTGTACTGAACTGTGTTTTACTGTGTTTTACTCCACACTGTAAACTCTATACCTTGGCCAGGACTTCCTGGAGGCCTGCATTAGAGGAGCGATGAATCCAGCACGAGTTCTTCGTTGAAGTCTCCTTCACTCAGGGAAGATAATGATAACCACAGTCACGGTAAAAAGTCATACCATTTATCAAATACCAGTTTTCATAAACCAGAACTAGCTCCTCCTTTTGTGTACCTGTAAAATGTTAGCAGTTAAAGCGCTCGGCTCGGAAATCTGTCAATTAACAGGCTTTCATCAAACGTGATACTTACCGTAATGTGAACTTGTGCATTTCCCACAAAGGAACTAATTGAATTGAGTGAGTCACAAGCACCTTGTGTTTCTGAATACGAAGGACAAAGGCCTCTCATAGGTGGTTAATTATTATCTTGGCAACTGAGTGCTTCTCTGTCTCGTCTGACATTCTGTGGCACAATTTTCCTCTCCAGACATAAAGTGCCTACACGCTGAAGATAATTCACCATCGGAGCCTGACTACAGCGACAAGGAGGAAGGAAGGTGTGAACATTTCAAAGGGCAAAGCCTCCATACACACCAGAAGCATCATGCCCTTGTCATTTTATCAGCAAACGATTGCTAATTAAGAGTGAATTAGGTGCCCGATGCGTGTTGAATGTGCCTCTGTGTGCGTGGTTGCCCGTGTGAGGCATAAACATATCCTTCAATCGTTAGATTTGTTTGTCTTTCTCTTGTACATATGATGTTGTTTTAGGTTTTCTCCAGAAGCTTCTTTTTTTTCTTTTTTTTCAACACTGATCACGATACCAGTTGTTACGGTGTAACACTGTCTGGCTGCCACGGAAAATGAATTAATTCCAACATCCAGGGAACGTGTTCTGTTTCAAAAGCAAGACTTTCCCTGTCAGTCTGACTGACAGGAGAGGCATCGGAACACTTTTCGACCAAGGGGAGCCAACGGGGGCGAGGGGGAGGGGGATTAGAGATGGGGGGGGAGGAGGGGGAGGGGGGGGGGGGGGGGGGCAGGGAAATGTGTTTTTCACATGTGTGCACATGAAAGGGGCCCCGGCAAATCTCCGGCACCCTCCCAAAAGGATTGTGGGATAGCCCCCAGGTCCCTGTGCTGAAGCAGAGAGAGACTTGTATATCTGCCATGTATGGAGCCTGAAGTACCCTGAAACGATACACAAGGAGGGAGGTTTCGCTAGTTCTAGACTCTCTTTCTTCCTGAATTTCTTCCCGTCTCTCAAAGAAAGGACAGACTGTCATTTACCCCAAGCCGGGGAATTCCCTCCAGGCTTCAGAAAGGATTTGTTTTTTTCTCTCCCAGAGATGAGAGTTCGGCGGCGTTGAGGGGGGCCGTATTCCTCCTGTGATGTAGCGAGGCGTCGTTACTTTGCAAAGTGCTGAAAATGATCATACGTTTACAGTCTGCCGACAGAAGCTGTTCTGTGTATTAAGCACGACTCGGGAGAAAGAGGGAGGGAATAGAATTGCATTATCACAGAAGTCAGAAGGGCTTTCAATTTCCTATTTGCTCCTTTGTACTGCTTGATGTCGAGGTGGGGGAGAGTTCTAGAATGCTCAGATGGCCACAGGGGTGCGTGTGAGGAGGGGAGGGTCAACCTACCTACCAACCTGACTGTTCGCTGTACATACTGCACTGCAGTGCTTATCCCAGCATGCACCTCTCCTTGAGTTGTGTTCTCGTTCTCCATCTGTCTGACTTCTCTCTCTCTCTCTGTACATTTGACTTTTCTCTGTCCTTTTTTTCTCCCTCTAAAAAAGTTGAGATTGTTCAACTGGTGCCATGCTTCTGTAATATATTGCCAGCTTTATTTTGAAATGAAACAACAAATATTTAACAGTAAATGAAACGATTTTTATTTGTTCAGAAAGCACGTTGACCTTTGGTCAAGTCAGGTTTGACATGTCGACTAGATACTGTAGAATTCCTTTCCACAGTGCAGGAGGAAGTGCATCTCTGTCTCCACCCACACTGTCCTGCACTAAGACACTCTTTACTCTTTCAATGCCTAGGTCTTTGTGTGTCATACTTTTTCAAGTGTTGGAAAATTGTTAGTCAGTGAGCACCTGGTCTCTGAATAATAAGACAGTCTGCTTTCTGTTTACTGTTTAAAACAAGTTAGAGCCCACACAAATATGTATCTCTCTTTGTCCCAAAAGTTTGTGATTTGTTTCATCGTTTTGGTTTAATCTGTTGTGCTGTTGAAGGAGGTGAGGTTTTCTATGGTGAGCTTTCTCACCACCAGCTTGAGAGGTCCTTTGTGGGCCCAGCAGTTGGGATTATAGAGCATGGCCTCTATCACTTTCTCTCTGTCTCTCTCTCTCTCTGTCTCTCTCTGTCTCTCCCTCTCTCTCTCTCTCTTTCTCTCTGTCTCTCTCTCTCTCTGTCTCTCTCTGTCTCTCTCTCTCTCTCTCTTTCTCTCTCTCTCTCTCTGTCTCTCTCTCTCTCTCTCTCTCTTTCTCTCTCTCCTCTCTCTCTCTCTCTCTCTCTCTCTCTCTCTCTCTCTCTCTCTCTCTGAACCTCCATACATTATAGAGGGCCCTGGAACATAATATGGCCAAAGAAACAAATACATTTCAATACTTTCTGTCTAGCCTTGTATCATCAGCAACAGTATGTGATTATTAAAAAATGTGTGCAAATCAGGATAATCCAACAATAAGTATATGTTTTGTACAGTATTTGTATTTGCCCATTAGGATCCATCACTTTTAGAAATGGTACAGTACAGTCAGAATGAGCCTTATTTTGTGGGGTGAGTTGTAATAAGATCTCTTACTCTCTCATTGCAACCTCGTGGATTTGAAAGTGATGAACTGGTTGAAAACAATGAAAGATCCTTTTAAGGTGAATTCATTGGCTCACATCCACAGTAGATAATTGTAGTGTTAACATGGATGTTAGAAGATCCTGCTTTGTACCTCAGGATACAAGGCTCCATTCTTCCTCTGTTGCTGGTCCTGAGGACCTGCCTCAGGCCTTGTTGACTTAAACCTAATAATGATGGTGGTTCAAGTGATAGTTGTTTACAGTCAACTGACCATGTATTTGTGCGTGCCGTGCGTGTGCATGTGTGTGTGTTTCTGTGTGTGTGTGTGTTGTGTGCCCTGTGTCACAGGTGGCTGCACAGTAGGTGGGAAAATGCAGGAAGTCTCTGAGTGAGTGTGTGTGTGTGTGTGCATGTGTGTTTCAGTCACAGCGTGTTTTTCCCCTTCAAAGGCGAGGTATCCTGTGTGTGCATGTGTGTGCTGTGTGCGCGTGTGTGTGCGTGTGTGGTGTGAGATGCGATCTCACAGAGCGACCAACTTTCAGGAACCCGTGGCTAAAACAGCACAGTGTGTTTCCTGCTCCTGCACACCGTTATCAGTGGAGGCACACACACACCCACACACCCCCACACCCACGTTGGATACACACACCCTCCGTGCCCTTCTCTCTTTCCTCTGCAGGTTTCCTAAACGCCTATTCTCGCGCCTCCGGCCGTCAAGATGTTTTCGTTTGATTGTCATGAGAAGGGCTTGTCTGTCCGACCACACAGGGACACAAAGGAGTGTGGAGTGACAGCTCTTATTATTAAACTGGCTGGCTCCCTGTGTTTGAGTGGGCAGAGGCTCAGGAGAAAACTAACTACTGACCTCTCTCTCTTATTTTCTCTCTCTCTCTCCACTCCCCTGCCTCCTATCTCCCCATCTCTTTCTCTCCTCTCACTCAATCCCTTCTTTGTATGTGTGTAACAAAAGGATATGAGTGGAAAATTGGAGCGAATTCAGTGAGAGAATAGTCCTTGTAAGGTCTTGGAGAGAGCAAGCAGTGGCATTGCGTCTGCTGTGAATGTCTCTCTGCAAGCACAATGGGAGATACCACTCCAGTTGGAGAGATGAGATAGGAGACATATGGTGCCTCTATATGCTCGCTTGACGTTAATGGTATAGCCGTCAGCTCTCAGAAGGAAAGCACTGAACTGAAAGCAGGTCTTAACAGAACTCTGATGTAGGCCTACAGTAACTGAATGAGAGAGACGACTTCTGAACATGATTCTACCATCAACCTTACGGACATATAAAATGTTCTATCGGTCAGCTCGTGGGAGATTGACTAATATCAATTATCTAGCGCTCTTGAATTTCAAGTGTTTAAAGTGTATGAAAAACGGAGAAACTTGCATGACCTATCTGTTTTTTTTTAGATAGCCTTAGGTGTTTACAGTTAAGACCTATTTTCTGGAGGGTGGTATCGGTACAAGTTAATATTTTTTATTATAACAAGCGTGATTTCTATAATCATATTCTACAAAAAATTGTGGGGGGTTAACTTCGCGGCATATGCGGTTCTCTGTGGTTCTCTGTGGGCTGTTATCATCGGTCTGTTAACGAAGCTTCTGCTTTTTCTGGCTCGAGCAAGATTTGTTCCAGATGGTCAGGGGAAAGTGTTTGCCTTAGGTTACTGCAGGGTAGTCTGCGCTTTTGGGGGCTGGGGTGGGGGTAAGGCACGTAGCCATTACCCACCACACAATTGCTCGCGCGCACTTGTGACTCCAAGCGCGTGCAATCCTCCACTCCTTGGTCAAGCGGCAGTCACTTCGGCCTAAAAGGAATTCGGACGAAGCTGCTTCTTGTCCGCAACACTCGATTGTTGTCGTCTGAACACTTCAAACTACTTGACCTGACCCCTCTAACCTGTTTTAGGACACAGATGCTCGCTGTTACCTCAGTCGCCTCCCCATCGCTTGAATCCCGCCCACTCGGCACCTGGGTTTGCAGAGCTGCGCCGAGTCTTCGCTATTCCTCTTCCCACCGTCGACCGATACAGACAGGCACTGGAGACATTCCGTACAAGACGCTATCAAGTGTGTGATTTTTGATCGTTTCTAACCTAAAGCGACAAGCGCGTGTCATGTCGAGAGTTTGTGCATTTGACAGACAAAATAAGGAGTTTTAAATAGCGAAAGCAAAAGGGCGTTTTGCGTGTTCCATCCTCTGTCTTCTGTCCGATCCCGTTTTGTCGCTGCGTGCGCTTGAATGCCAGTTTCCCATCCAGAATTTTCTTCAGTGAATGAAGATAAATTGCAACCCCGCTGTTTCCCAAAGCATACAGTACGTGCTGGAGTTTGAACCTGCAGTTCTGAATTCTTGGAGGTGTAGCTTTTTGTCTGGACTGAATCAAATCCGTCGGAACACACCGAGGTGGACAGTGGGAGTCGCGGAGACTGGAAATTAATTTTGCTCCCTCACATCACCGTAACGCATGGTGGGAATTTCTGCCTCTTTTCAGTGTAAGTTCCAACACCTTATCTCCTTTTTCGATGTTGATGTGCGTCTTTGTTGAGAGAACTCACAGGTTTTAGGACCTAGTTTGATGTGCTGCGTTAATGCCAAGCTCTAGTCCGCTTCAGATGCGCAAGAAGAGGTGTCTGGACTTTGACCAAAAACTGGGTGTATCCTAAGATAGCCTACCATGTGCATTTGCTCAGTAGCTATATTGTCTTAAAATGTACGCATAGCCTTTGAAAAGGCCCTTAATGATCTTTTACATGCAACGATTTTGCAGTTAAATTGAACGCATTAACAATTCACACTGGATCTTGACTTTATTTTTATTACATGCTAGAGCGAGGTCAACATCATGGTGAAAAACTAAATAATTTCTACAATGTACGAACTCTTAGTCTACTGGCCAAAATGTATTATTATTTGTTGTTTGTTTTGTTGTTGTGTTTTATTTTGTCGTGTTTGACAACTTGATGTTTCTAGTAGGCATACATAGCCAATCATTTTTGGAACGCTAATGATTTGGTTTTATTATAGTTATTTGATGAAATGGTAGCCTCATAATGATCGATTCCGCATGTTGGCTATTTTGTCATACCACAACAACAAACTAGGCTATATTTAGCTAAAGATTGTTTCTTTAAGTTTAAATTGTTAGCATCTCAGCAAATATATCTCTTATGGTGTACTTAGGCTATCACTTCGTTGGTTATTTAGGCCAGTGTTTCACCTTTTCATCTATCTTAATCAACACTTAAACACCCTTTAATGCATGTATTATTGTCATATTAAGGACCAATATACGTATTTAAATAACAGGTCCAATAGTAACCTGTGTGGAATGGCAATATCTCATGTCAGCTGTCACCCTCAATGCAAAAAAACATATCAATTCATGGCCTTTTTAATGGCTTTTTAACGGAGCGGCACGTGTAGTAATAGGCATGCGAAGCAAAGCTCGCGGCTGGCCGGTCTATTCGCTTGCTCTTGCAGAGGACCGATCTGTCATATCCTATTTACCCCATTCTTGTAGAGGTGCATATCAGCTGACAAGCTGGCTGAGAGCAGCACCGGCACATTCAAAGGTTTTAGCGCATTGCACGGCACCCCCTTTCCCTTTGGCATATGGGGACTTTGAATTTGAAAACTCCAGCACCAGTCACAACTGTCAAACGCATCTCCTCAATCCATTGGGATGTTTCTGTCTCCACCCGCCGCGACTTTGTTGCTTGCTAAATTCTCACGTGACAGAGTAAAGTTAAAGTTAAAATAATATTTTTTTGTGGGGGGCGGTGGCAGGCTTTGGTTGAAAATTAAAGGCTTGTTCTATATTTTCCCTTGTGGGAACTGGTCTCCTTTGCAATCAGCGTGTCTTCTCCGGCCGGCTGGGAAATGAGTGGACACCGATGCAGGGTGGCTGACTACTGGGGTGCAGGCGACGGCTAGTAAATAACTAGATGGTTCTCACAACAGTGAAGCTTTGATCCACTTGACTCTATGCAATATAGGCTCTAACTCATGTCTATAGGCTACGCATTTGAAAAGGACTTGTTCGTTCTATTGTCCTGAAGGCTATTATGAACAATAGGCCACTTAGTTACATCATGTAGGCTATGCTTTGGACTAAGCAGATGTTTGCAACTAGGCTAATTGTCAAGTCTGCATGTTATTATTTTCCATGCAGTTTTTATTGTAAGTCCCTTGTCGGAGAGACTATTAATATATGTAATCAGCCTTTTGGCTTTGTCTATGGGTGTGCAAGTATGTGTGTGCGTGTCTGTGTGTGTGTGCGCGCGCACGCCTGTGCGTGACCCACTGCCCACTCTCCTGAATATGAACACAACCGCATGAACAGGTGTTCATACACGTTACACAGGCCAATGAGTATCCTCAGCCCATCCACTCTACATCATTGTAATGTCTCCTTGCTTTTTGGATCTATTCACCTCATTCGGCAGTGGCTGGAAAGATAGGACCACGGGAGAGAATGTGTTTACAGAGAGTGTGTAGAGAGAGATATTAAATGAAATGTAAACAGAACCGTGGCTATAAGTAATCGGAGTCTATACTGTCAGTGATAAGTGCAGTGAGCAGCCTGTCGCTGTGTAAAGTGTGTGTTCATGTGTGTTTAAACAGAGCCGGATGCTGTCGCCTTCAGCCTGGCCCAGCAATAGGCTCCAGCGTCTGCAGTCACGGGCTCTGCGGTAGTGATAGCATCCGCTGGTGCACAGAGGCCATCTGCCTAGTCACCAACATGCTTGCCTCAACTGTCACCCCCTTCCTACGCCCCTCGTCTCCGCCTCCTTGTTTGAGCTATGGGGTCAATCCCCTGGAACCGGACGGGGCAGCGGCCTCATGAAAGTGGCCATATTACTCTCCTACGCACTGTTGACGCGCGCGCGCACGCAAACACACTTGGCGGACTGGACAACGAGAAGCGAGGGCTGAGTTAGTGCAAGATGTGAGATGGATGCGGTGATGAGGTTGTGTTTGTGTGTGTACGCGTGTTAGGACCTAGGTGTTTGATTAATTGTTCAGTTTATAAATGTTTTCACTGCAGGGAAACAGCTGTTGATTTATCAGAAGTGTGCCGCGAGCAGCAAAGTTTAGGCCTAGCACGCATCAAAACTGTTTTCAGACCGTGCCAACAAAGCTCGGAAAAATGTAAAGCGCAACAGATAGCGCCATTGACATATATCATAACGCAGAAAAGCATTATTTAGGTTCTTTAAAAGAAAAGAAAAACTTCAAGATTTACTTAGACTCACATGAGCTGCAGTATGCCGTTGCAAATGTTGGAAAGCAATCAACATACTGATAGATGGATAGCGATGGATGGATAGCTAGCGTAATAGACCGACGGGCCGGCTGGCAGGCACAGACCAATAGACCATCGGACGGAGATGAGAGTGTAAAAAGTGGACGGCAGACTCCTAGCATGGAGTGGCGTGACGTACAAGGCAGAACGTCCAGCAAGGTGAATTATAGATGGAGCCACAGGCTCGTGAGAATGCTTCTGGGGCGTCTGATCGATAGACCCCATTGATGCTCATCCATTTATCAGCGAGAGGAATTTAGCGCGCTGGTTATTGAATTTCATTATCCATGAAAGAGCCGAGCTAATATGAAAGAACGTTGTGCGGTGTGCGTATGCGTGTGTGAGTGTGCGGAGTGGAGTCGTGTGTGCGTAGGAGGGAGGTGTGTGTAACAGTGTGCATGTGAGAATCGTGGAAGGGTGTGTGTGAGGAGCGGGGTGTGTGTGAAGGGGAGGAGGTGTGTGTGGGAAAGGGGGTATGAGTTGAAGAGTATGTGTATGTGAGAAGGGTGTGTGTTTTGAGGAGGATACAAGTATTTCTTTGTAGTTCAGAGCAGGAGTTTACAGGTCCAGTGCAATGGGAAGGAAATC
>CM042861.1:4033390-4060890 GCA_023658055.1 Thaleichthys pacificus | reverse complement strand
GGTCTTCAGAGCCAGAGAGAGAGAGAGAGATGGAGGGAGATAGAGATGGAGAGAGAGAGATATGGAGAGAGACAAAGAGAGAGACAAGGAGAGAGAGAAAGAGAGATGGAGGAAGAGAGAGAGCGAGAGAGAAAATGGATCGATGGACGCAGACAGTGGACCTCTTGTGTTTTCACTTCACTTATTGACGTGCTCAGTCAATTATAACTAAAGAGAGGGAGAGGGGATGAGGAAAAGGAGAGAGAGGCGAAGCGAGGGGGTTTCAGGAGGCACGATGAGGAGAGGGAGGCAGGCGAGAGGATGGACGCATGCGAAGGTGTGAGGTCATTGCGTCACATCTTGTCAAGTATTCTGAAATACAACAGTTAGGGAATGGAACAAAGGAGAATCGCCGAAATGACATTTGATTAATTCTTGTCTATATAAATGCTGGTTACTCTGTTCATCTTAGGGCTTTGTTACGATTTTCAGGAGAAACCTGGCAACCGCGACTAACACAGCCAGCCTGGCACACTTTAGTCACTGTTATGTTTTTATTTTCAAATCACCTTGGGATTCAATTGGTTTTATTTGTCATTATCCTTGTAAGTGGCCCTTAATTCTTGGTGTGGTTTGAACTGCATTGTGGGTAGGCGCGGAGGCTTCCTGCCTCTGTCAGTTAAGTGTCACAGACACCGAGACGGGACAAAAGAGAGTGCCACCCATCCCGATGGCAGGCCGTGTTGTTGTCAAACCGTCAGCAGGTGCCCTGGGAGATAAAAAAAAAAAAGAGAATTGACAACACCATTATAACCAAGAGGTTCTCTCACACAAAAAGCTTCAAAAGTGGGCCTTGGCAGGGGGGGGGGGGGGGGGGTTACAGAATGAGAGAGGGCGTGAAAGATGAAGAGAGAGAGGAGAGGTAAAGAAAAAAGAAGTGAGCGGGGGGCAGAGGGGTTGTGTGTGTGTGTGTGTGTGTAGTGGAGGGGGGGGGGGTGGTGGGGGGGGTCCTGTTTTTCAATGCATGGGGACGTGATGAAAAAGGGCCATTTTGTTTAACTGCTGTCGCATCTCTGTTCCGTTGTTTGCGGCTGAATGGCTCGAATGGAATCCGGCGGCCCCTTGCTAAGTGTTTGGAGCCTCACAGTCAATGGTGCGCACTGGGAACAAGATTATAGGCACCATTTTACCACCAGTCGCGACGAAAAATGATATTGAAAGCATTTCTCCTTTCTCCTAAAGAGCCGATGATTATTATTGGCGTTGAATGCCATTGGTGTTATCTCTCTTTATTGTATCTTTTTTGTTTGTGAGTGAGTGGGCGCAGGGGGTAACATTATGTGTGGTTTTGACAGAAATGGCGGTTGAGTAAAGATAGATGTTACTTCCAACTACTAGGAAAGGATGAATGAGGCTGTGGCTGGATTGATGATGAAACGAGGAACATCTGAAGTCCCTTCTCTCTCTCCTCTCTCTGTCTCTCTCTTTCTCTTTCTGTCTTTCTCTCTTTCACACACACACATGCACACATAAAGCATTCACAGATACACAAATACAGAGGGCCAGTAAGATTTCCGACAAAATGCCATTACATCAGGAAAGTGAAGTCGGTAATAGAAGCATTGTGTTGATAATAGGTAAAAGAGATGGATGCTGGATTCTCATAACCTGGAATTTTAGAAGTGCGGTCCCCTCTGTTGTTTTTTTAGAGGCATTTAGATGATGCGTGCTCTGTTGCCCTCCTAATATAGTTGTTCTAGAGAACTCCACCAGTCCAGCCAGAACTTTAAACATCTGCAGATTTCTTTCAGCAGATACAGCAACAGTAATATTGAGACCAGGCACAGAGCACAAAAAAAGGAGGGGGGGGGGGGTCTCTTGAAGCAATAAAACGACTCGCCGTATAAATCCATCTTCCCTTATAAGGTCAGAAATGTTTTTGGGAGGGGGGAGGTGGGGGGGGGGGGGGAGAGGGGGAGAGGGGGGGCGGGCAAGCAAGTGGAGGACGGTATGTTTTGAGACGCTTGGTGCTAGCCAGTAATCACTCGTCCATCTGTCTCTGCATCTCTTTATCGACATCTGGTTTTGTGCGGCCTCGGTGGCAACAAGTATCCTTTTTTTACTGGACAAGAAGTACCCTTACCCCCCCCCCCCCAAACACACACACAGACATTTCTTTTTTCCTGTTCTCGCTATTAGCCCCCAAACTACAGCAGTGTCCCAGTGACTTGACCCTTCACATGTGCTTGCCATTACTCCATACCATTCATAAAATGTAATAACTTTCAGAAGACAGGGGCGGGGCGGGGAGGGAGGGATTGTTTTTCATCCACTTTTTTTCCCTCTTCGCTTTTTCCACAAGTGTGAAGAGTTTCTTTTTGCAGCCCCAATCACACACTCACACACACACACACCTCACCCTTTAACCCCTCAACCTTCCCACCCTCCCACCTTCTCCAGCCCTCTGGGTGGCTGATTTAGTCAGAAGAGACCACTATGTCTCAGCTCCGATATAGGGCGACCACGGGGGTCATGTGTGCCGCTCACCTGGGGGGGGGGAGGTGTGTGTGGGTGTGTGTGGGGGGGGGGAGGTGTGTGTGTGTGTGGGGGGGGGGTCAACCTTCTTCTTTCTCTCCTCAAGACGACCGTGTCTTTCAGCAGGTGAATTGAAGACGCTCTGTGTCTGCGTGTGTTGTAGGAGCCCGGGAGACAAGCGCACAGTTTGGCAGCGTTGCAAAGATATGATCTTAATCTGCTATTTCCTCTTTGGCTGTATCAAATTGTCCACGTAATAATTCACAGCTGCAGAGGGAAGGCATATAATAGTGCAGCTGCAATTTTTATGTTTGCGAATTTAACTGTCCCTCGCGCACACAAGACACACGCATACACATGAGGACTACTACACAGATGTAGACACACGGGCGTACACACACACACACACCTACACACACACACAAGAGAGCAAAGGCATATGGGGGAAGCTGTCAATCTGAAGCTAAAGCAAGCCAAGCGTGCTGTTGAGTGAATCACATGTGGGATGTTGGACGATATTTCTGGTGTTTGATAGGGGAATGATGCGGAGAGAACAGTATGCCACAGCAGATGCCCTGAACACACACACACACACACATTCACACACACAAGCATTGCACTCGTATATATGTATATCATACACAACACAACCTACACGTGCGAACATCCCACACACAAGCATCTATACACATCCAAGCATACACAAACCCACAATGACACGCTTATGAATCCAAAGCATGTATTTCTTTCTTAATTTTGTTCCTATCCATGTGCCAAAGAGACAAATTGACCATTTTACACATACCTTGACACTTGTTTTGGATGCCAAAGCACACCCGGGGGCAACTCACACGGGTGGGGATAATAGCCTGTGCAGGTTGTGCCATATAGCTGAGGGCTTGAAGACACACTCCACCCCTCTGAGAAGAGCCCCTCAGACAAACCCCACTCCTGCCAGAGACACTAATGCATTAGTCTTGCCTAGCCTGGGGCTGTTTGTCCATAATGATTTCCAATGAAGGGATACCCCCTCCCCACACACACACACACACACACACATTGTCAGGGTTGTCAGGGTTGTCAGGAAGTCTACGGGCGACCAGGCCGCCTTTTTGTTGTCTTATGCATCTTAAATACACTCACACACTCACAGACATGCGAGCACACACACACACACATGCACGTTTGAGCAAATCTGAGCGTGGCACCATATTTAGGTTGTGGAGGCTAAAGAGGGAAGGTGTGTGTGAGTGAGCACACGTGTTTGAAGAGGACGCTATTATCCCCAACAATTGTTGGTTTGAGATTACCATATGAATAGAGAGAGGCCTGCCGCCAGCCAAATCCCCACGCTTGTTTTCAATAATTTAGCAGCACTGTGAAGACAGTTGTAGAGTCCGACCTGCCAAAGAATTGTGTGAGATTTCTTTAAAATGCACACAGCCACTGGAAATACACCATCTAACATCATGAGACGATGAACGGGTTTATATTTAGTCGTTTGGGAGTGTATATTATTGCTTATGAATTGCCCCACGGTCAGTTCAATGACCATCGTGAAAGTGCACAGTGGCGATCGATTCCTCGCGAGGGGCAGATTTGAGTTCCATGACACGTGCGCACGTGACGTGCACGTGACACGGCACAAGGGCTGTTCTGTGTCTGTGTGTCGCGGGACACCAGGAGAGGTGGCCAACCTCTCCTGGTGTCCCGTTGTGATGTGGAAACACGACTGCGACCCGAGGCTGTCGGACGCCGAAGATGGAGGGAGTGCGAACGAAACAGAGGGACAGAGGGAGGAGAGCTCTTTTTACAGACACACAGTGTAGTATTGTTGCTTTGCCAGCAGCTAGGAGCTAGCAGCGACTCAGTTAAGGGAGCGAGAGTGGAAGAGAGGAAATGGAAAATGAGGGTTAGTGGTTCTCAGACCCTGAGTTTGATAGATCTCATGACGTCATGTTTAAATGTATGTATTTGTTTCCTAATTGCCTCCAGTGCGTGTGTGTGTGTGTGTGTTTTCCCAGTTCTTTCACCATGATCCTCTCTGGATGGGCATCAGCGCTAAATGACCTCTTTCGAGGACAACTTGGCTGCTTTGTTGGCTGCCGTTCAAAGTTTGGAAAAAGACAATCTTCGAAAACCTATATTTATCAAGCTAACGTCAATGGGTTCGTTCAGGATTTCGGCCCTCTAACTGTATTTTAAGTATAGGTCTAGGATCTGTTCTACTGCTGTGTATTCGATGTCTACGATTGGACAGTTCCAGCTGACAGCTCGTTTTAATTGATAACTTGGTGAAGAGATAGCAGTTCCCTGAACTAGAATGCCGGAGCCGAAGCGGAAAATTCTCACACACGCACACATACCGTACACACACACACACAGACACACACACACACACACACAAAGCTTAGGAACAACTGATGCCTGTCCTCCTCCATCCAGTATCCCCACCATCCCCCTGTGCCACCATACCACACACACACACACACACACACACACACACTCTTATAGAACATCAATTCCAGCGCTGTCAAGGGGGTTTTGATCTAGTGTCTCCGAGGCGGTTTCACCAGCGGCCCACAGTAATACTAATGGATGGCATCTGCCTGGGGTGAGGACAGGGGTGTTTTATATAAATCGTCAGGCAGACAGACGGGCCGTTTCTAATGCAAGAGGGCTGGAGTCGTAACTTCTCCTCCGTGCCGCGCGAGTCCACGTCCCTTATTTACGGCCCCTCCTGTTCCTCTTTCTTGTGTTTTCGTTTCTGTTTACACCCTTGCCTTGTTCTTGAGGATGGTTTTTTGGGGTGAGTTTTGGTGAGTCCGAGCTTGGTCTTGTGTTCTCTGTCTCAGTCTTTCTCTCTCTCTCTCTCTCTCTCTCTCTCTCTCTCTCTCTCTCTCTCTCTCTCTCTCTCTCTCGCTCTCTCTCTCTCTCTCTCTCTCTCTCTCTCTCTCTCTCTCTCTCTCTCTCTCTCTCTGTGCCTCTCTTTTCCTCTCTGTCTGTCTCCCTGTTTCTCTCTCTGTCTCTCCCTCTTTCTTTTTGTGCTCTCTCTCTCTACCTGTCATGGCGACAGCAACTTTATTTAGCATATTGCTCACATGTGATGCTATGGGTGTGTGTGTGTGTGTGTGTGTGTGTGAGAGAGAGTGTCGGTGTACTCCAGCAGTTTGGAGGGGGGAGTTTTCTCGGCAGACAACGTATCTGCAGTGCCCGTTGTCATGGAAACAGCGGCGGGTGCTCCAAGTGTGGTGCTCATCAGAGACCCCACGAAGTAGAGCAGAGAGAGAGAGAGAGAGAGAGAGAGAGAGAGAGAAAAGGGGGGGGGGGTAGAGAGGTGGATGGACGGAGAGAGATAGAGATAAAGCGGAGAAAGAGGAGAGAGGGGAGGGAAAGAGAGGGGCGGGGGAATGAAGGGAGGTGGGGAAGGAGGGAAAGCTGGGTGCTGGTTCACGGGGGCACTCTTCCCTCTCGTTCTCCTCCCTCCTCCCATGTGTCTCTCTCTCTCTCTCTCTTCTCTGTCTCTATATTTACTCCTATCTACAGTACCCTCCTGTCTCTTTTCTCTCTCCCGCTGTACACACAGCAACTCAGGAGGGGGACGAAAAACAGAAGGGAGGGGAGATGGGTTGAGGACAGTGGAGGAGCTGGTGAGGTAGGTAGCGTGTTAACCCAGGCTTGTTGAAGCCCTGGGCAGACAGCGAGAGAGGCCTGAGGAAGCCAGATAGGAGCCTGGCCTCAGAGCCAGGGACAGAGGGGTCAGGCCCCCAGCGCCACACGCACACACACAATGTCGAAACCTCCAAATACACACACACACACACACACACGCTCTCTCTCCACCCCACCAGGCTTCCGAGTTTAATTACCTGACCGGAGCAAAACATCCCGCCGATCCACAGCGTGTGCGTGTGTGAACGGGGGGGGAGTGGGGGAGGGGCAGCCCTATCTAGGCGACCCAGCCCGCCTCACACACATCCTGGACGAAAGGCCCTGGCGGTTTCCCCCTCCCCGGTTCCCCTCCCGGTTCCTTTGGGTTGCTGGTTCCTGACAGCGGGCTATCTCTGGCCGGCCCATGGTTCCTTCCATTCTGTTGCCATTGTGTGGAGCAGGGCAGGGTCCGGGAACCACCTCGGTCCGGTTCCTGTCCGATTCGAGGGTGACGCTCTCTCGCTCTCTCTGTCTCGGTCTCTCTCTCTCTCTCTCTCTCTCTGGTGAGTCTCTGGCCTGGGAGTCTATCTTTATCTGTCTCTGGGCTGGAAATCTGTCTTATTTTCCTTTCTCTGTGTCTCTCTTTCTCTCTCGGTCTAAAAAGGTGGCTTGAAAAGATTTGTGTTTCCGCTGGTTTTGTTTTCCCAGTCGTTTGTTTTCTTGTTGCCAGCCATCTTTCCTCTCCTCCTTCAAACACATCCCATCATGTCCAGTCCTTGCTGGGTCTCGGTTGACAACGTCCTTGATCGCAGTCCCAGGGCAGTCAAGGGAACATTTGTGTAGTGTGTGTGTGTGTGTGTCAGCGTGTGGTCATCCTGTGAAGAACCCTACCTATCCTCCAGTTCAGAAACACACGTAAGGCTAGACTGGTATCAGATTGGATTTGTATCAGACCTGGGCGGGCAGCTGCGAGGTGCATCCTGGGAGACGGAGTCTTTCTCCCGTCTGGCGTGGAGCCGAGTGCAATATGGCGACGGGGGGGCAAGGCTAAGGCTAATGCAACACTTGTGTCTAGGTGCCGGTGCACTCTGCTAATTAGCCATCTGACTAGAGAGCCGGCCTGTCACTGGGACTCAGTGTGGTGCGGGGTGAGGAGGGGGTGACAGTGGTTGTGGCGGTGGTGTCGAGGGAGGGACTGAAGGGAGGCAGCTTGGCTGGCGAGCTCGCGTGTTTCCAGCGCCACCTTGTGAGAGCAGGCTGGAGGGAGAGGGTGGAAGGGATCGGAGGAAGGACGACGTCTCGGTGTGTTTTGCTCCCGCGCGCGCGCACGCACACGCGCATGATTCTAGTCCTATTGCTTGCAACACCTTATGGACTCGTTTCACCTCTCTTTTCAAATGGGGAAGGGAGATTTCTTGACTGACAAACAACACGCACGCACGCGCGCGCACAGCAAAATACATTTGTTATCCCCATTAGCTTGTGTTGTGGGGGAAATTAAATGAAGTGGGTTATTTACAAATAGCGCCACCACACAGAGGAGGGGAAGAAGAGGAGCGGGAGGAGGGAGGGAGGGCTGGAAGACAGGGAGGAGGGGAGGGAGGAGAGAGGGAGGAGAGTTAGCCAGATGGCTGGGGACTTGCTTCTCACACAGGGAGTCTCTCTCTCACTAGCTCTCTCTCTTTTTTTCTCTCTTGCACTCTTGCTCTTTCTCTCTCTTTCCAGCTCACGGACACACACTCCCATGCCCACACAGAGTCGTTTACACACACACACACACACAGGGCTGTTTGTCTGCGTGTCCTGGGGTACAGAGGAAGTGAGGTGGGGCTCAGTGGAGCGTATGCTGTGGCCCACGCATCTCAACACGAGCTGTCTCCTGACCGCCATCCCTCTCTCTTTCTCCCTCCCTCCCCCCTCCCTCCTCCCTCACTTAACCTCCCCTCCTGCACTCACTTCACCTCCCCTCTCCCCTCCTCATGCTTTTCCCTTTGCCCCCCCCCCCCCCCCCCCCACCACCACCACCTTTTCCTTTGTGTGTGTGTGTGTGTGTGTGTGTGACAGCAGATGAGAGCAGTACACAGCTGCGGTCCGACACCTGCTAGTCCAGTTACACACCATCTTTTACACTGTCCGAAGACAACTGTTTCCATGTCAGGCAAGTTCTATTCAGCTGATATGGCAGGAAGTGGACTGATCCATTCACTAAATGGATGTCAAGTTTCTCCATAGCTTGGTTATGGGGTTTTTTCCATACAGTGGTGGAACGGTTATATATAGGTCGAGAAATATTTGAGCCCCTCATATTGTGTGCCTGTGTGCGTGTGTGTGTGTGCGTGTGTGTGAGAACATGACTCGGAGAGACAGGCAGATGGGCAGACAGACAGAGGAACAGGGGGAGGAGAGAGAAGTTGTCAGAGTATGACCAAAGACCTTTCCACATGCTTTCTTCCCCCCTCTCTCTCTCTCTCTCTCTCTCCTCTCTCTCTCTCTCTCTCTCTCTCTCTCTCTCTCTCTCTCTCTCTCCATCCCTCTCCCTCCATTTCTCTCTCTCTCTTTCTCCCTCCATATCCCTCTCTCCCTCCCCCTCTCTCTCTCTATTTCTCCCTCGGTCCCTCCCTCCCTCCCCACCTCCCTCTCTCCCTCTCTCTCGGGTTCTGTCTCTGTCTTGTGGGTCGTTTGGAGGCAGAACGCTAATGGCCTCCAGCTGGGTGGAAAACCAGGCCCTTCGGGGCGCTGTGCTGAGGGGCTGACGACGCGGCAGAAAGCTCCGCTAATGCCTCCCCTCTTTTCTGACTGCCCTGCGGGGCTAGGAGAACACACTCGCACAAGCACACACACACACACACACACTACAACCTCACCCTGTGTCTCATACAAGCCAAGGTCGGCAGGTCAAGGGGATGGGGGGATGAGGGGGAGGGGGTTGGAGGCGAGGGAGGGGAGGGAGGGAGGGGAGGAGGGAGTGGGGGACAGGCGGTGTCCACTCCCTGTGAGGCTGGAGGCGTGCTCTGTAGAATGGCTTGTTCTAGGTGGGTTGCTGGTGGTGTGGGTGGTTGTGTGTGTGGGGGGGTTACACGGACGTCTACCCATCACGCATTTGCACGCCCACAGAGGACAGACCAAAATGAGGACACAGCAGTACAAACACATTGATGTGCTCATCCAAAGCGTGTGACTAAGCACGTCGCGTGCACACACACACACACACACATTCTAGGCTGAGAAATAACAACACAGCATCTCACTTTCACTCTTCAGCAAATCAGGAACCGGATTAAAAAGCAGGACGCTCCACTTCCTGAAAGCCTTAGCTAACCATTCCGTGGAGGCTGACTATTTGTTAATACTAGGCTGGCTGGAGAAGAAAACGGGTATTACTGGGTTTGGACTGCCACACAATAATTATTGTTTGGCGGTAGGATTTGACTGTTTGTTACTGTGTGCTCCGTTTACATTTTGGCAAGCGTTGCCTCAAGTGAGTAGGGGGGTCTTTGTGTGTGTGTGTGTGTGTGTGTGTGTGTGTGTGTGTGTGTGTGTGAGTGTGTGTGAGTGTGTGTGTGCCTGCCTTGTTATTGTGTGAGCCCCAGTTCCTTCCCACTCTTCTGGTTTATGGCTCCACAATGACCGGACAGGGATAATCAGTACTCATATTCCATCCATCCTATTGCAAGGCCAGGCATAAGCCCTGAGGATCTAACTCATACCTATCCAAACACCATCACATCTACACCATCAGAACCAATAAAAGCTTTTTTAATGGGATCAGGGAGATCAGACGAAACTGAAGCTTATGGCGTGTTCGGGAAATGCCTGGCTTGGAGACTGGCACCGTGTAGGCAGGATGCCCAGAACCTGGCACCGGGCCCAAGATCGATTCGATTCTGGCGGATGACATCACCGAGGTGTCGACCTGGATGCATCGGAGCCGCAGTGAATGGGGATAAACAAATGGAGCCTCTATAAGGAGCCTCTTATGTCTAGATGGGGGTCAAATGTGTGTGTGTGTGTGTGTGTGTGTGTGGAGTGATAGTCTGCTGTAGCCGGAGTGGCGGAGTACTTTGAGGAAGGCCTACTTCCCTGGGGAACTGGTAGAATATTTGCTGTTGTTTATCAGCCGATACACACACATACACACACTTTCACTTTGCCATTTTAAGGGGGCCTTGAGGGGAAGGTGAGACTGCCTGGCGAACATCAGTGTTGGCATCCTTCTTTTCTGAAACCATTTGTCTTGGTCCCATGCTGTTCCACCCACCCACTCTCTCTCTCTCTCTCTCCTACTCTCTCTCTCTCTCTCTCTCTCTCTCTCTCTCTCTCTCTCTCTCTCTCTCATACACACACACACAAACACATGCAGATGGGGAGACAGAGAGGCAGGGAGAGAATGCCATTAAAGAGAGAGAAAAATGTGTTACTTTTTCGATCTCGTGTTTTCCCTCACATGGAGCTCATCTGGCGTTTAAAGCTGCGAGTGTGTGCGTGAGCGTGGGTATGAATGTGTGTGTGCGTGCGTGTGTGTGAGTGAGAAAGCACACAAATGCCTGTAAGCTGACAGGGACTGAAAACCCAGACATATGTTAATCAGATGTAGATGGCAGTGCGGAGGAGAAGAGCGAGAGACAGGGAAAGAGAGTGGAAAAGGAGAGAGAGAGAGAGAGGCGGAAAGGAGAGAGCGAGAGATCGGACAGACGGAGAGAGAGAGAGACACCCAGAAAGGGCAGGAGGGGGCGGGAAGAGGAGAATACAAAGAGGGGAGGAGGTGGGAAGGTGAGAGAGGGAGAAGAGCATCCAGACGGTTCATCGGGATAGAGATACAGAAGGCATGAGGTTGTTGGTGGTAGAGCGCATTTACGAAAGGCCCTGCGGGAAGAATCCAAACGTAGCGTTGACTTTCACCTGTGTCCAACGGAGCGTGCGGCCGAAGCGGCGTGGATCCCCGGTGCGCGGCCTTAGAAACCCTCGCCCTCCGGGGGGGGGGGGGGGGGGGGGGTAGCCATTTGGAGCCAGCGACGTTCGAAAGGTGGAACACATGAGCGGTAGAGCTCCACCTGAGGCGAGACACCTCGCTGAAGAACTAGCCGACCTGTCTTCAAGATCCATTTCTTTGATGTGCATTCCTCCGGTTTGAAACCCCGCATACCTCTCCTTATTCAGTTCATCCTTTCCACTCTTTTTGGGGGGTTCTCCTCTCTTCCCTTATCTCCCTCCCGCCGGTTGTTTTTGTTTGTCCTCATCCTTGTGCACCTTGTCTATTGACGCTTACCTGCTCATCCCCGTCCCTCGCTGTTTAGCTGCCTCCATTGCCTCCATTGCCTCGTGTTTCTCCTCCTATAGCCCTCGAGTTCTGGAGCTGGGTGAGATGAATGAGCCGAATACTTATATGATGTAAAGACGGTACTTGATACAGGAAGGGCTTTCGCGAATGACTGTCCTGGATCGGGACGAGAGAGACAGAGGACAGAGAGAGAGGGGGAGGAAGAGAGAGGGAGAGGAAGAGAGAGTGAGGAGGGAGAGGGAGAGGAAGAGAGAGGGAGTGGAAGAGAGAGGGAGTGGAAGAGAGATGGAGGAGGGAATACAGGAGATACAAGAGATGAAAGGAGGAAAGGGGTGCGGGGAAAGGCAGGAGAGCGGGGCGGGGCCAGGGGCTCCATCCCTCCTGTGTCTCACACAGACAACGTGTCAGCTTGTTACCAGATGGGCAATTCTGAAGGTGAAGCGTCTTCACGACAGCATCTCCTGTATTCCAGTAGGGTTGTAAACTGCTCGTTCTCTATTTACTGAACGAAGGTTAAAATAAGGAAAAAGAGAATACAGAGAGAGAGAGAGAGAGAGAGAGAGAGAGAGAGAGAGAGAGAGAGAGAGAGAGAGAGAGAGAGAGAGAGGAATAGAGCACGCAGATGGCAGACTGTCAGTGTTCGACCGGGGCGCGTGTCTGTGAATGTGTGTGCGCGAACGTGTGTGTGGATTGCGAAAAAACTGGCGGCTGAGCACGTCTGCTCTTATGCCTGCTCTTCCCAGATGGCGCATGGAGACCGCGAGGTTGCCGGTGCCAACCGGCAATCCTGCCACCCCCTGTCCTCATGCTCTCCAGGGCACCAGGGGGAGGCTGCCACAGCCAAGCAGCCAGAAACCCTCTGCCTGCCTGCCTCTTTCCATGCCCATCTCTCCCTTCCTCAGTCTCTCTCTCTCACTCACACACACACACACTCTGCTTCTCTACGACACACGCACAAACACCCAGCGTCTCCCTCTCTCTCTCTCCCTCTCTCTCTCTCTTTCCCTTCATCCACTCTCGGTCTCTACTTTCCTCTTTTCCCGAACTGCCTCCGAATGCACAACACACCCTCGGCCTGTCCGTCCCTCCCTCTCCCTCTCTCTCTCTCTCTCCCTCCCTCTCTCTCTCTCTCTCTCTCTCTCTCTCTCTTCTCCAATTATAGGAGAAAAGAGAGGGAGAGAGACAACGAGGCTTCATCAAGGCTTGGACTCTCTCAGAATCGAGATCTAGATGAGATCCTCTGGAAAGAGTTCTGCACATAATGAGCACGACACAAACCCACAGACACCAACATGCTCACCACGACGCAGCTGGACAATCTGGTTGCCACGTCAACAATCTCTGGACCATCCCGAATCCCACATTCCAAAGTTCCAGTCGTGAACATATACCCCAATCTCCTACTTGTCAAACATTTGTAGTTCAGCAACGCAGGAAAAGGACTACAACATCCATCGAGCACCTCTTTCATCGCATTCCTTTTGCAGCTCGAAAAAACCCACCTGATGATACAGTAGCAACAACAGACCTCTCTCTTCAGGGAGCGCCGCCTTGCAAGCTGTCGATGAAAAGACAACAACAACATCCCTCTCTCGCTAGCTAGCGGCACTCCCAAGGGAGAGGGCCCTGCCTCAACTTCATTATTTCATTGTCACAACGTTTGACCCCCCCCCCTCAACCCCTTCCTTTCATAATGTCACGTCGTGGCGGCGCTCTCCCCGAGCAGCCGAGCTAAACGCTTGGACGATTTCCAGCTCGCCGCTCCGCTAGCGCTCCCCTGTTCTTTTGTCGGGATAACAAGTCCGGGGGCAAAACGTCAGAGTTGTTACCATGGATATGCAGTGTGAGCGTGTGCAAGGAAGCGGGTCTTCATGCATGTGCTATACAGCACATTGTATGGTATAGAGTACAGTATGCGCGTGATATATCCTGCTTATGTGTGTGTGTGTGGGGGGGGGGGGGGGTAGGGGTAGGAAGATATTAGGGGGGACGCCCCTGGTCAGGGACACTTGAGCAAGGCCGACGCAGGCTGGTGCAGGGGTCTGTCCTAGCCGCCCATCTGCAACCAACCGCTACTGTTTCTACAGACGGCCCTCGCACCCTCCCTCTCTCTCTCCCTCTCTCCCTCTCTCTCGCTGCCACATACACACACGCAGAGCGACAAGCTGTTCGCTCGCTGGCACCGCTCCAGGGACGAGTGGCGTCCATCTGTGCCTGAGAGGGACCTGCCAAGGCTGGGGCTACACTCTCCGGCACCGCCGCTGCGGATGACAGCGACAGTCCTGTTAGCTAGGCAAGGCACAGCAGCGACGAGTCAAGTGTGTGTGTGTACACGTGTGTGTGTACACGTGTGTGCGCATGAGTATGCCCCCCCCCCACCACCCCCCCGCCTGCAATTATCCACACATTCTCATTCCCAACTGATTTCAGTGACTTACCTCAGTTTTAGAAAACAAAGACATCTGTTTATTTGATTTGATGTATGGATATTATCTTTTGTCCTGGTAGAACCTGACATAAACAATTAGCATATGCAAATACTGATATCATTGCTGCTTAGTAATTTCATATGGCATGCAAACAATGATAATCTGTTACTGTATGAAGGTTGCACAGCGCTGGTGGAGAGAGGAGTTAAAGTATGTTTCATTGCAAATGATTAAATGGAAGAAGAGGAACATTCGTAACAATTTATGTTTGTCCAGTACTGCAAGGAAGTAGAGGGATTTACAACAGTGGTGAAATGAGTTTTGGGGTTTGTGTTTTGGGACTTTATATGACACTGGGTTAACATAGAGAGGACTGGCCTAGAGTGTAAGGGCCTAATGGAACCATTAGAGGCCTGAGAGAGAGAGAGAGAGAGAGAGAGAGAGAGAGAGAGAGAGAGAGAGAGAGAGAGAGAGAGAGAGAGAGAATGTCTTGATAGTGGAGAGGTAGCCTTCAGACTGCCTCATTAAGTCATTGGGCTGTGTGTGTATGTGTGTGTATGTGTGTGTATGCGCGCAAGGGGGCCAACCCACTGTCAGTTCTGCCTCAAGCTATGCCTCAGTCCCCTTCCACTCAAAGCCATTAGCAAACTGCGGCTACCACACACACATACACACACGCGCACACACTCACGTACATACACACACCCAAGGGCTCGCTCTGGAAATGCCCTGACGGGAGGTCACGAACCACCATCTCCTGCCCCAGTCCTGTTCACCAGATGCGACTCGACTCTTTACTTAAGGTCCCTGGAAAAGGGAAGGGGGGGGGGGGGGGGGGGGAGGACTGGGCCGAAAGTGGCCGGGTTGTTTTCCGAACCTGGTTCTACTTAGCGGATCGACGTACCCTGGCTTGCATTTCATAAATTGTCGACATATTTTCCTGAGCGGGGGAACTTAACTGGCTGTAATTTCGAACACATGGCTCTTGTCATATGATATTTTCCAAACACTAGCAGACGGAGGTCCCAACAGAAATAAACCATCACCCAAAGCCGCCAGGATGCTTTCCCCCTCTACCCCTCTCTCCCTCTCGCTTTCTCACAAACACCAAACCCCCCCCCCCCCCCCCCCACCACCACTGTTTTTCCATCCCTCTCCCCTCACTCACTCCCTTCATCTCCCACCCTCTCTTCCCCCTCTCTCCCCCTGCCGTCCTCTCTGTCTCTCGCTCACAACAACCCCCTGTCCTTCAAGCCGTGTTGGGAAAGAGAACCTTTTCTTCCCTGTGATGTAAAACACGAGCATCTTTACTGTCTGTCGAAAATGGATTTGGCGGTCATGGCTGGCGAGTTGACTCTTCTGAGGCCCAGCCGTCTCCATGGGGAGGGAGGGGGGGGGGGGATTCGCTACGGAGAGAGAACAAATGGGGAGGGGGGGTGGGGGGGTATCCGTGTAACATTAGCGGAACAACATCTAGCATTCCCGGCGTCAAAGCGTCCACTGTTCCACAAGTGTGAAGTGTAGGAGGGCATTCAGAGGGTCAGTGTCAGCCGTGCAACAGTGGCATCCCTGAATGTGATTGTTCTAGCATTGGTCTTACGCACTTTTAATTTGTCCCGGGGGCACATCTGAAGCCGTGCACAGTGTCATGACAAACCCGCGACATGACAGATGCCTGATTTCATGACATACTTTGGTTGATCATCATAGGAGTGAATGAGGAAGTTTTACTAAGCTTAGGTAACTGAAGCCATGTGTCTGGGTGGCTGTCACAACAGCTCGCGTGTGTGTGTGCGTATGCTGTGTGTGTGAGGGCTGTCTGTGTGTGGTGTGTGGGTGCAGTGTGTTTCTTGCTCACTGCGATAGCGTGTTTATGAGTCTGGGTGTGCATCTGTCTGTATGGCTGTGTGTGTTCCTCTGTGCAACCCCCCCCCCCCCCTTCTCCAACACACACACACACACATACATACAGGCACACAATTCAATTGGCATTGGCCCTTGCCAGAGTTGTGCACTTGGCACGTCATCAGAATAATGTGGTGCCCTAATAGCAGAATAAAAGCCTTTTCTCTGTCATATGGCTTCATAGACCCCAGCTGTCCTGATAAGGAACTGGTAAATAATTGTTCTCCATTCGTTCCAGAATTGTGTGTGAGTTAGTGATTAGTGTCTATTTGGTGTTGGTGCGGGCAAAGTAATACAGGCTATTGTGTGTATTACATAAGCATTGGATTGGTTTGGAAGCTCGAGTCAATTATGAATTAGCTGTCATTCGTTTTGCTGTAATTCACGCTTGATACTGTATGTTTGTGGAGTGGTTTATTTAACAAAGCCATCCATTAACACCCTTTGAAAGCGTCATTTCTTTCACCAGGACTATCTTTCATTCCACCTTCCCCTGTCCTCCTCTTCCCCCTTCCTGTGTTTCCCTCTGCCCCTCTATCTCTTCCATCCTCTCTCCCCTTCGCACCTCCACCCAGTGAGTACCCCCTCTCCCTCTCCTTCTGGTTTTCCCTGGCAACAAAACATGAAGCAGAACAATCTCGTGGAGATTTCCGTGGATCCGTTGCGAGCCTCACTGAATCACTTTTATTGTTCTTCAACACTTGTTTTCGTCCTCCTCCGTGCACTTTGCCAGTGGGGGACTTATTTCAGCAGATGGTTTAAACAGACGTGCTCTATAAATCAATTTTTTTTCGCAGGGAGAGCGAGAGAGACTCTTGTTTCTCCACCCCCTTCAAAACGATTGCATCTGTTTTATGGGTCTTTTTTTTTTTTTTTACTTTTCGGGTCTTACTCGCAACCCTCTCTCTTTTTTTCGACTCCTTTCACCAGCGCCATCTGATCTGATTCTGAAATGCTAGGGACTCAACAGATGGTTGCGTGCACTTGCACCTAGGAGACGGAGGGACGGTCGCTGCGTCATCGGGCGGCTCCCGTCGCCGACACCGCCAAGCGCGGCGCCGCGATGGCACAGCGAGACACGCAGGTGACTCATCATCAGGCCATCACGCTCCTCCCGGCGTTTCGCTTCAAGGCTTCAATCCGATCCTGGATAGAAACCAGTTAACTCTGAGAATCACATGTCAAATAGGTCCTGTTCCAGGTGTGGAAACTAAGTCGAGGGTGCTAACGAACCAGCATTATGAAGAACTCACGGGACGTGTTGTAGACTGTGGCAGGTCCCGCTCTCACCATGCAGACAGACGAACTGGCAGTGGGTGGGTGGGTGTTTGGGGTGGGTAAGCGTCGGGGGAACACGACACGGAGGTTGACGCGTCCCCCCCCCTCAGCCCCCCACGTTATCTGACGGGCGGGGGGGGATGGAGCGAGCCAGGGCCACCTGGCGCTGGCGGAGCGGAGAGCTCGGCGGAGCTGCGCCATGGGAAACATGCAGGCCGCAGAGGTGTGTGTGCTCGTGAGTGTGTGTGTGTGTGGAATGTTCTGGAAAAGCGTGGGTGGGTGTGGGCCTGAGAGAGTTCTACTGGTGGCGCGGTGACCCGCCTCTGGAAAGAGAAAGGAGGAAAACCAGGTTCAGTCCGTGTGCACATTGGTGGGTGTGTGTTGTGTCTGTGTGTGTGTGTCTGTGTGTGTGTGTGTATTTGTGTCTGTGTCCGCCTGTCTGTGGCTGTGCGTATCCCTGCATACATCCAAGTGTGTGAATCCTGTACGTTTGCCTCCCATGCTGTGTCTCTGTCAGCCTGTGTGTGTGTGTGTGTGCATCGTGGGTTACTGCCACCATACATCTTCCTGACAAGCGGGAGGAGTTAGACAGGACATGCTCTGCATACGGTTCCATCTGGCTGGGATGATTGCGTGAGGTGTTCTCTGCAACCCCCTAATGCATTCAGATCTTTGGCGGGGGGGTGGGGGGGGGGGAGGTGGAAGGGATGGTGGTGTGTGTGGGGGAGGGGGTTACGGCCCTTGCATACCAATGGAGAGATGAGGTGTCTCTCTCTCTCTCTCTGTCTGCCTTTTCTTCTTCTCTCTCTCTCTCTCTCTCTCGCTCTCTCTCTCTCTCTGATCAGAATTCTGATCACTCCCTGTGTCTCTCGACAATCTTCTTAACGCATCGCTTATTTCCCCTCAACCTGTCACATCCCTTCACCCCCCCTCACGCACAACTCTTCATCTTCTGTCCCCTCTCTCTCTCTCTCTCTCTCTCTCTGTCTGCCTTTTCTTCTCTCTCTCTCTCTCTCTCTCTCGTCTCTCTCTCTCTTCTCTCCTCTCTCTCTCTCTCTCTCCTCCCTCTCTCTCGTCTCTCCTCTCTCTGTCTCTCTCTCTCTCTGTGGTAGTAATACACAGGCACTAGTCCTCTATGATCTATACCTTTAAACAGTACATCTTGTTTTGTGTATCCTTGTTTCTCCTCATCCCTCTTTCTCTCTACCACTGGCCCATCCTCAGTGGGCACATTTGTGTGATTGTGTTTTGTGTGGTGCTGGCATTCTGTTGGGCATCACCGCCAACTGGCCTATTTCATCAGCATTATAAAATGTTCATATAAATGACGTACATTGCGACATTGGCCCTGAGAAATGTGTATGTGGTGTTTGTGTGTATGTGTGTGTTTGGGTGTGTGTATGTGTGTGTTTGTATGCATGTGTATGGGTGTGTATGTGTGTGTTGTGTGTATGTGTGTTTCTCTCCATACCAATGGCCCCCCACCATCTTTTTAAATCGACTGTGAGAAAAAAGAATACGATATCTGACTTCTATAATCACACAGTCACGGAGGTGCCTGCATAAATTGTTTATGACAAGCACCAGATTCACTCTGCAAAT
Organism: Thaleichthys pacificus; assembly: GCA_023658055.1. Classification (NCBI taxonomy): domain Eukaryota; kingdom Metazoa; phylum Chordata; class Actinopteri; order Osmeriformes; family Osmeridae; genus Thaleichthys; species Thaleichthys pacificus. The sequence goes on along the minus strand of CM042861.1, from coordinate 4,042,233 downwards.
ACCCGCTCTTGGAGATTGGCTGAGTGTTTCAAATCCATAGTCATTTAGAAGAATGGAGTTTGTCTGTCTGAAGTACCCTCATGTGGAATGTTATTACCAGCACTGCTATTGTTGACTATCTCAATATCTTACCTCATAAACACACACACACACACTCACGCACAGAAACATTATTCTCCTTCCCTCTGAGGTAATTCTCCCATTTCAAGTGTGTGAAGTCAATTTGAAATCAGGTCCAGAGATTGCTAAACTGGCTCAAACAAGCCTGTGACACATAGGACTCCTTTATTAGTCGTTCTGTATGAAACCAGGTTGTTAGGGCAAGAGTATGCAATCATGTGTAATACATGGCCTTAGGGCCTCTAGAAAAGGTATAGTGGTTTGGTACAGGCTGTCCACACAGTGCCGGGGATTGTTATTCCACATCTCTCCTCAAATCAACGGAGACTCGTGGCTCCTCGTCTGTGACAGGCTTCCTCAGCAGCAGTCTGAATACCAGTCGTTTTCTCGAGTGATGTAACGTACGTGTAACCTCCGAAACACACACCAAGACTCAGCTGGGATCTTTCGCATCGTCTCTTTGGACTGGCACCCGAGAGAGGACTCTCCTGAACCCGGTCTGGGGTCCTGCGGGGCAGGAAGACGGCCGCAAGGCTGACGGAGGTGGGAAGGACCCGCGCACCCGCTCTCTGTTGCGATTGGTTCAAGTTGTGGGTTACAGGTCGACTGACTTTGTAAACTTTCTCTGAAGCGCCCATGGAAAGGACTGTCAGGGTCTATGGAAGGAGTTTCCGAAGATTGCCAAAGGTGGCCCCCTTCATTTTTTAGTGGGGGATTTAGTGGGCACGATTACTGTAAAGGTAGGTGTGATCTGTTGTAGTTGGGGGTGGGGGGGAGGGGGGGGGGGGGGGTCAAACAGAAACCAAACCTCCCTGCTCTAATGGTTTCTCTGTTCCAGCCTCCCGGCGCGACTACACTGCAGACGCTAATGCTCTCATTACCGGCCCAGCGCTTCTGAGAAGTCGTAAAAGACCAACTCGTGGGAGAGAAGTCAAAGCACTTAGTTGTCCTGGATGGAGACGCATTAAAAGTCTCCCGCCCCCACCTCCACCCCGACGTCAATATCCATGTTCCTTACTTTGGACGCTTTCCTCTTATGGGAGGTAAAAAGTAATGCCGGCCTAAACAAATTGACTGTATGCAATAAATCAGTCATTAAGTTTACGGAGGTGTCTGGAGATGTGGAAGTAAGCAAGGCTTTGTTTTCAAGGTTGTTTAAGATGTTCGCTGAAAGAGACCCGTGGTGATTTTGAGCTTCTGTCATGTGAATGATGCATGTCGTTTGCAGAGATACACAGAACTTTTGATGTTGTCGTTCACTTGAGACTAAGCTGAAAGGTAGCCACACGTTGCCTTTCCAATGTTTGTCAGTCACACACTCTGGAAGCCCAATCGCATACAGCTATTCTTTCATTCAGCTCGGGGATTTGTCAAATGCTCTATACCCGAACATTGCTTATTCTTAAAGCATGTTCCCGTGAGTAGGTTCCGGTTGATTCAAGTGTCACAGCCATTGCAGAGCTTATTGTTGCTGCAAACATAGTCAACCTCTTTGGCTTCTGAACAGCCTTTGTTTTAATCACGCATCTCCTTGGCGCAATTTATTTAGACGCACATTCCGTACGGTATCTTTGACACGTAGCCTACATACATAATGCACACGTGAAAGGAAAGCAAACGGCTGCATATCACCACAGGTGTGTATGTACGTGTGGGAAAAGATTATCCACCAACCCCTGACTTGATCCTGGATCTTGGATGCCCTGAGGGATGGTGGAGTGGAGTTTCACCAGGGTCCTGTTTCTCCCATCATCCTTCAGTAACCACCAACCAATCATAACACTAACCTAGGTGTTAATCTCCCAATTACAATCCCTGTTGCCAAACACAGATTTTCAGCCACCTGTTGGCCAGTTGGACGTGTCTGCTTTTTGTATAGGTATACCATTGCACTATTCAGTTAAAGTTTTAAAGGTCCTTTTTGCAAAATCAAAATGTTCTGGCACATCCTTTCCATGCATGACTTTATGCTGGACGTGGTTTGATTTGATCACCGTAAAGGGGGATCTTAAGGGCTATTTTACTTTTGCCCTGAAGCTATATTGGGCTAGTATTTTACTCTTGACCACTAAGTGCGTGTTATGACGCTATTTCTAAGTAGTTCGAGAGCAACAAATTGGTTTAGTCTTGTCCTTTAGTCATCATCTCTTCAAAGTATTGTATCTTTCTGTTTCCCCAGACGTCTGGGTACAGATGAGCAGTATTAGAGTTCCAGAATAATCTTCCTTTTGATGATCCTCTTATATACAGTACATTAAAAGCTTCTTTCAGTGCTGCACAGGCTGCATGTAGGCTGAGCAGGTCTCGAAGGTGCATGAAAAAGCGAGCGGAAAGTGTGTGTGTGCACGTGTGTGTGTGTACATGTGTGTGTGTAATGGATTTTCCCTGGGGTCTGTTATCAATAGTGGCTAGTGTGGGCTAGTGCTGGGGGCGGGGGCTGGAGATAGGGATGAAAGTATGTGCTGGATTAAAACCTCAGCACGGACACGCGTGTGCTGCGAGGCCTGTGCATTTCTCTTTCTTTCTCTCTCTCTCTCTCTCTCTCTCTCTCTCTCTCTCTCTCTCTCTCTCTCTCTCTCTCTCTCTCTCTCTCTCCCTCTCTCTCTATCCTTAACCTTCCCTCTCCTCTCTCTCCTCTCTCCTCTCTCCCACCCTCACCTCCCTTTCCACCCTTTTTCTCTCACACCTTTCCCCTCCCTTCCCCCTGGTCCCTTCCTCTCTTTATCTCCCCTCACCCCCTTGTCGTCCCCCCCCACACACACACACACACCCACCACCACCACCTCCGTAGTGGGAGCCAGATAGGGTTTGTATTCTCATCCTTGCTATCTCCTGAGGTTCGCCAGTTGTGGCCTGGTGCAGGGGCACGGACTGAGGGGGGGGGGGGGGGGGGGGGGCTGAGGGGGAGCAGAGGGGTACTGTTTGCCCCCTGCTTCTCCTTTCAGCCCCAGTCGAATGTACCAGTCTTGCCTATGCTGGTTTCCTCCAAACTATCGTCCTTGTTTTGTGGCGTGTGTGTGCGAAAATGTTTACTAGCAGTACATGACCAGTAATGTCACGTCAACGCTATTTCCGTGGCCATCAAGCATGTCTGTAGCATGTTGGGAGGGAGAGTGAAGGGTCGGAAGAGTGGTCGAGATAGGAGGATGGACAAGTGGGAGAGAGGGGAAGGGAGGTGACACTAGAGAAACAAGCGCTATCTATGGCGGTGGGGCTCACATGACAGGCTGTAATCATAGAATACACACACGCACACAGACTGTAATCAGGGTGGCGGGGGCATGTGTTCCAGATGCAAGGCGCGGCCCCCGGGCACACACTGTGTCCTCCGGAGACGCCACAGGAACAAGCAGACAGACGTGTGTGTGTGTGTGTGTGTGTGTGTGTGGTACTACGTGTGCTGTTATGTATGTGTTGAGTGTTTGGGAACTTTTTGCAGTAGCTGCTTTCAGTGTGTGTGTGCGTGTGTGTGTGTGTGCTAGCGCGCCTTGTCGTATCACAAGCACTGCAGATGCGGACAGGAAGCGACCAATCCCAAGTTCAAGTGTCAGAGAAACATTCGAGTTGAAAGACACCGATAGCTTGAGCCCGCGAGATAAGCGGCCGCCTCTCCGAGCACGACTCTCGGTGGCGCCTGGAACGCACCGTGATCGAGTGTGCCACGCCGTACGCTTGTGAACACGGAGAGGTTTGATACATCGCTCTGAAGTGAAAGCCTGCAGGGGTTTGACTTGAGTTTTTCTTTTTTTCTTTTTCTTTTTGGGGAATCACTGAAATGGCTTCACGGAGCCCGGGCGATGTGTGCAACAGAGAAGGATCCCAAATGACTTTCAACGACTCCGCTTTGACGTCGAGCCATTCAGGGTTTTGAGGCCGCCGTCGAGAGCTTCGTGTTTATGTGTGGTGGCCTGATGAGTAACAAGTGTGAGTTTTTTTTTCCGAGGCTTGAAGACTCAGCTCATACTCATGCGCGTACATAATCCTTTCTGTACTGGATTCTACCGAGCTGCGCTCCGTAGATGAGGTTAGCTAAGCACACATGCAATCGCGCCCTTGATTTTGTGAGATGCAGTATGGGGTCGGCGCTTGCGTGTGTGTGTGTGTGTGTGTGTGTGTGCGTGTGTGTGTGTGTGTGTGTGTGTGTGTGTGTGTGTGTGTGTGTGTGTGCGTGTGTGTGTGTGCGTGTGTGTGTGTGCGTGTGTGTGTGTGTGTGTGTGTGTGTGTGTGTGTGTGTGTGTGTGTGTGTGTGTGTGTGTGTAATGAGCGAGGCAGTCATTAGCAGGGCAGGTTTCAGTTGCCTCCTTATGTGGCAGACATGAGGGTGGCACAGATGGAGACAGAATGAACAGACCCACAGATGCTAGAAATGTATCCTTTCTATTCCACCCCCTCTCTTTCTCTTACACTCTCCATCTTTCTCTCTGTGTATCTCTCGCTCTCGCTCTCTCTCTGCAGTCGTGTGTAAGAAAACGGTCAGTGTTCGTCAAAGCGTTGTGGCATCTTGTCGGGTTCTGGGATTCCTGCACTAGTTGTCAGTCAGCTGAGAGCACAGAGAAGAACACTGCGGAAAACAAGAACGACCAGATCAAGCAGGCAGATGTGTCTTCGGCAAAGTCTCTCTGAGGCATGAAGGTGGAGGAGCTCCTGTACATAGAAAGAAGAAGAGATGGAGGGAAGATGAAGGATGAAGATTGACAACCCTATAGTTGAGACAGAGGAACAACACAGAGCAGGAACTCATAGAACCCCCCCCCCTCACCTACAGTCAATTCCTGATAGACTCAGTGTATCTACACTGATAAACCAGCTACAGTTGAGTCATTAAAAGGGATCAAATGACGACAGTGTCTACAGTTACGTGTGCACGTTGCTGTTGCCCGTGGACATTTGATTAAGTCATGTGTTTCAAATGGTTCTGTTCGTAGAGTATGTTTCATCATAGGATCGTTTATGCAAATGAATGCGTGTTAGTGCTTCCTACATGTTGTGCAGTATGTGTGGCTTGTAAATGTTTCAAGGTTAAGGGGGAAAAAAAGCCTTGCCGTGCTGCCCACACATACAAAACAATCCCACACACTTTGATGTCGTCCTCTAACATGTTGTGGTGTCTGTGTGTCTTCCCCAGATCGCACTGAGAAGCTCTCCACCATGCCCGACTCACCTGCGGACGTCAAAGCACAGTCCAGGTTGACCCCGCCCGCCATGCCCCCCCCCACCCACCACGCAGGGAGCGCCCAGGACCAGCTCCTACACACCCACCACATGTATGTAGGGTTACACACACACTCACACACTAAACCTTTCGCTTCCTTCAAATACTGTTCCTCTCTGGCTTGCTCTCTCTCTCTCTCTCTCTCTCTCTCACTCTCTCTTTGTAGACAGCTTCCCTAAAAGCAGGAGTGCAACCTCAACTCTACAATTAACGCTTATGAAACAGGCCCAGTTCCGAAAAGCGTCGGGAAGACTTTTAAAATGCAGCCTCTAATTATGCATTCTAAGGGTGGTTTTAACAAAGCGGGGCCCTCCCTTTGATATCTTCCTCTTCTCCTCCTTCTCTCTCTCTCTCTCTCCCTCTCTCTCCCTCCCTCTCCCTCTCTCTCTCTCCCTCTCTCTCCTCTCTCCTCTCTCCTCTCTCTCCCTCTCCCTCTCTCTTCCCTCTCTCTCTCTCTCTCTCTCTCTCTCTCTCTCTCTCTCTCCTCTCTCTCTCTCCCTCTCCTCTCTCTCTCTCTCTCTCTCCTCTCTCTCTCTCTCTCTCTCCCTCTCTCTCTCTCCTCCCTCTCTCTCTCTCTCTCTCTCTCCCTCTCTCTCTCTCTGTCTCCTCCACCCCCCTCAACCTAATTGTTACCAGATGTAGCTGAAGTATCTCGTTTGGCGCGGGTGCTTGGCTGGCAGCCAGAGGGGGAGTCAGAACGCGCAGCCTAATCTCATTAGCAAGACCCGCCGCCGCCGCCGCCGCCTCGCGTCCCTTTGTGCGCCGCCGATAGCCCCGCGGCAGGGGAGCATCAGTCAAACTGGCCCCGCTCGTTTTTCGATGCACTTTGACTTAACATGTGGTGGGGGGGTGGGGAGGGGGGGTGACGTGTATGCGCAGATTCCTCACGAACCTTTCAATTTCGTTTTCAACGTGCCGGGTTGTAATGCGGGGTATGTCACGGCCAGGAGTTCAGAACAAACAGCCTGCCGTAAAAAGAACATTGGATTTTCGTGGCTAATTTAAGGGCTCGTCTGCGTCGAAATACATGTGTACAATAACATGGCAGAGATGACATGTATCCACTATTTAAAAGTCTTTAGCCTATGTTTAATTCCCCCCTGAGAGACTGTGCCATTGGTTTAATTGTACAAATGTAAAACTCAATATGAACTGAGGAAAACAAATTGTGAACCTCAACTATGTGACAGTATTTGACCCTGGTCTGTGTTTGGCTCTTTCAGTAACCAATGGCAGCAGCCACTCCCCGACGGCGCTGAACGGCGCCCCCTCGCCTCCCAACGGCTACAGCAACGGCCCCTCCTCCTCCTCGTCCTCCTCGCTGGCCAATCAGCAGCTGCCGCCAGCGTGCGGCGCCCGCCAGCTCAGCAAGCTGAAGCGCTTCCTCACCACGCTACAGCAGTTCGGAAACGACATCTCGCCCGAGATCGGAGAGCGCGTCCGCACTCTGGTCCTCGGACTGGTGGTGAGTAACTGCAGGGCTGGCTTTAGCTCAGTGCACTAATCTAGTCTTAAGTAGCTTCTATGATACTTGAGCACTGCACAGAGACCAAAGGACAAGTACTTGGCCAGTTAATGAGAACTACAGATATGTGTTTCTGTTCTGTTTGGAACAGTATAAACATGACAAGAATCAAATCTGCAAAACAGAACATGAATAAACATTCGTATACCAGACCATCATTTTTCCAGGGACATACATGCATCATTGCATTTCTTAGAAAAGTGGGCTTAGTGACTAAAATAGAGAACAGAATGGGGAATTTTACAGGGAATTGAAAACCATCTCCATACAATGAGAACAGATTGAACGTAGGTCTAAAATAACAAGCTTAAAGGCAGAAAATAGTGTGTGTGTGTGTGTTGGGAGGAGCTGAGAGGGGGGAGTAGAAGAAAATGGAGGTGGGTGGGGGGGGGGAGGGATTTTTTTAATTAACCACACAGAGCATAGCCTCCTTTTGGCACCGGCTTGTTTACTTTTCTCTGTGTGTGTCTGTGAGACTCCCCGCGTCCCCCTGGCTTCCTCCTAGTGCATCCCCCCTCCCCCCATCTCTCTCTCCCCCCCCCCACTCCCTCTCTCTCCCCCTGGTTCTCTCTCTCTCTCACTCTCTCTCCCCCTGGTTCTCACTCTCTCTCTCTCACTCTCTCTCCCTCTGGTTCTCTCTCTCTCTCTCCCCCCACTCCCTCCCCCTCCCTCCCTCGTTTCCTCCTCCTCCTCCTCCTCCTCCTCCTCCGTGGCTGCGTTATTGAAAAGAGTGACACACTTAATTAGCAGTCTCCACGCTGGTGGGAGACTCGCTCGGCTCGGCTAGCTGTCAGCGTGGGGACTACGCAATCTGGCCCAACAGATGTAAGCCTAATGCAACAAAATTCAGGTCTGGGAAAATAACACACGGAGAGGAGGAAAGAAAACAGGCCTTTTTCTTTTCTCTATTTTTTCTTCTTCCAAAATCAGATGTTTTTCTTATTTCTCTCTATCTCTCTCCCTCTCTCACTCTCTCACCCCTTTTCTTGGAACAGTGTCGTGAAAATTCAAAAACTAGTGTTGTGAGATGTGAGACGGGTGTCAGCGAGAGAGAGAGAGAAGGGAACGCTTGTTTTGGTTGTTTTCTTTTTTGGGGGGGGGGGGGGGGGGGGGTGTCGCGGGCGAAGCTATTATCGGGGTCCCGCTCTATCAACAAGAGAGTGAGAGTACAGAGTGGACCACACACACACTCAACACACACACACACACACAACACGCGCAACACACACGCACGCATTTGCAAATACATATCTATCTCTGTAACCATAAACACACATATACATATACCTCCCTCCATGTCTCTGCCGCACGTACTATACGCACTATTTATCGTTTTCAATTAGGATAAGAGCGTCTACTAGATGGAGACATGTAAAATGTATGATAGTGCTTTGTTAAGCTGGTTATATTTATAGCCTACTAAGAGTGCATTTAGTCTACTGATTCCAATATTACCTTTACTCATTTTGAAGACGCTTTTATGCAAAACGACGTTCACAAGTCCATATGGTAAGAGCAACAAACAATCAAGGACAGGATCAATAATCAAGTGCACAGGTCTAAAAGAGGTCCAGTGGTTAAGGCCTGGGAACAGTCAGTGTTTCCGAGACACAGTGCAAGAGACGGCATCACAGAGAAAACCGTGATCTCGACCAAAAGCAAAGTGGAGTTGCTAAATAAGGAGTACTCCATCTTGATCATCCCATCTCCACTCTGACAGTTCAGTGCTTGTTCCAGTATTGACCTTCGATGTCAATAGGAGACAAATGCGAGTACTGCGTATTTGTATGGGATTGTAACTTCCGCTCTGCCATTGTTATATGTTGTTATTTACACGCACTAAATGACAGGCTGAACGAGCCACATCTTGGCTCTTTCTCCTCACCGCTGTGGCCCCACACATGTGGCTTCCATTAAAACCCCAAATCATTCAATCCAGAGCAGGATACAGCTTAGCTTCCAATAAGTAATATTATCACATAATGT